>CABFPE010000419.1:610861-626785 GCA_900660155.1 Hofstenia miamia | reverse complement strand
AACAATGCCTGTAGTTAGTTAGTAATAAAAAATTAGTTTGACGTTTTCTATAGGCTAAGCTATTTATTTCGACTAAATAAAATGTCATTTACTTTTGTAATAAACATTACCATTACTGTTATTAAGCATTTAAAGTTAGTATTCACATGATTTCCTCATATAATAAGCCTTCAATATTTGATGGTGATTAAGAGTTGAATTGCTGTTATGTATTAGAATAAAAGCGGAGTGCGAAAAGAAGAAAAAACAGGTTGTTGTTGCTTTACTTTCACATCAATGGATCCAAATGTGTTCCTTAGAGCTGGAAGCAATTGAATGATAAAGATTAATTGAAAAATTTAATGAGCCACATAGATACATCATTTAAAGTTTCCTCTTATGATAAAGTTCATAACAAGTGCAAAATTTTCTTAAATTGGAAAGTTGTGACCAGTTGTCGCATCCCCACATGCAACGTATTTAATCCGATGATCACAATCACAATGAATTTGTTTTGAATTAAACTGTCATCTTCAAAATCCAGTTAAGTTCTTCATGTAATTGGTTTGTTCATACAGAATAGTATGTTCAAGAAGTTTTACCTAGCATTGAATGGCGGCAAATTTACAAGTGAAGGATTTTAGATTCTTGTGATAAATATGTATTGAAACAAAAGTTACATCCTTTTTTCTCAATTTATTATCTCAATAGTACCACAAATGAAAAATGTAGGCATGCTCACATGTTCGCCACTTTTCAATTATTATCAACTTTTGCCAAAAACTATTGTGAACTATAATGTTTCAACTTTCCGATTGACAAATGAAATGAATCCAAATAGTAATTGATTTTTCGGCTGATGTTATGCAGGTACCAGGTGCCCAATTGACTTCCATTTATCATTTTTTATTTTGATCATTTTGAAAATATTAAATTTAAATTAAAATTTCAAAACGGAAATGACTATTTTTTCATTTTCATTTTGCAATTTTTCATTCTTAATTTTTTTTGCATATTTTGGAAAAGGAAAACAAAAATTGAAAATGAAAAATTTTGGCTGTTATCATTCTCGCGTAATTGGAATCCAATTTGATTTTTAAGAAATAAACTGNATATATATATATTCGATCCTCCAACTCATTCCTGACTTGTCAACGAGTTGAGCTAGTAACGAGCCAAACCGAGCTTGAGTCCTAAATTTGCTATTCAATGAGTCCTAAACAAGCCTTGTTTAATTATAGTTAATATATGGTTCTCCTTTGATATTGTTTTATTCTATATAGGTGTTTTTTGCGTTTCTTGTTATCACATTCTTAATGTTTATTAAGTGACTGGAAGAACTATGTGTAAAAATTCTGCAGAGCCGAGTCAAGCCAAGGAAGTGATATTCACAGATACACCTATCATCATCCTATGCCCAAACCAGCATCAATCAGTGTTCTCAATTAATTTAAGGTTTCGAAAATTACGGTGATATCAGCTTCATTATTTTGTTAGCTAGGAAAAATCATTGATGCGAAACTTCTAGTACTGTATTATTTATGCCCATTCAATCATTATAGACATGAGATATAATGTTTAACAATTTTGCTGAAACTTAATCAAATACTGTCTATGTAACGAAAAACTTCAGAATTAAGATTGTGCTCATATTTTGTAATTTGCCATACTTAATGGCCATAAAGTTTTTATTTACCATACCATTATGGTAATCATTATATGTTACATATTAGTATGGCATCATACCATAATCAGCGCCTCCTATGTACCATAGAACTAATATTTTCCACTCCCAAATGTAATTGCATTGTTTGATAGTGAGCTTACAATTAGAATATCAATAGGCTAGAATTATCAGAGAGACTCATCTGAAGAAAAATATCCCGACTCGCATTGCCAACATTTGACGTGTTCTGATTATTCATTGATCATCGTCACATTATTTTCCCAAACTATTTGAATTGTGTAGTTTATTATTATTATTATTATTATTTCATTACTTTCTCACAGCTTCATGCTGATATCTCTCTCAGCTCAGGGAACTCACCACTTCCCAGGGAGTCTGAGAGCCTTTCTCAGGACTAGCTGTTCCTAACAGGGCTGCCTTCTGTCCTACATCAACTTCCCACTTTGGTAATCTCACCTTCTCCAAGTAATATTTTGCATTTTATTCGACCATATATTTTCTTCAATTGCATAGAATATATGGGCGAATAAATGCAAATTGCCTTTGAAGAAAGGCAGTATTAGAATACGTACTGATTCACTATACAGAAAGATTTCCTGACGGCATAAAAATGCAGGCCAAATTAGAGCAATTGCTAAAAACATTTTTATGCCATTTATTAAGCTAGCATGTGAAATCGATTTTCGTACGCCGTCGCGCTACAAATATTTCATAGCAAGAAATATTTCGTGTAATGATTATTATTATATTTTAATATAGTTGAGAATTGGTGCAATTAGGTAAATTATTGTTATACATTTTTAATAAATTTAAGTAAGTTGTCTAATTATTAGTTGAGTTTTTTTTATTTTTGTAGGTTTTATTTTTTTTTTTAAATTTATGTCAATTCTAGTTTATTTTCATGTAATCAAAATTTACCCTTAGTCGTTGTACAGAAAAATACTCAAAAAGTTTGGTTTTTCCGAATCTACTAGCGTTTGTGGTTGGTGGCGTGTTAATTTTCATCCAACTGTTAATCACGAAATTTCACTAGTTGTAAAAGATGATGATAATAAGAGCCTTATGCAGGTATTGATTATATAAATATCTATTTTGCTATATTAATTGTTTACAACCGAGTCTAAATTTTTGATTCAGCCAATTGTTTAAAAAATTCGGAATGAATGTTTGAAATTACTAATTAATTCATACCTTTTACTTGCAATAATGCTCGTAGTTAGTAATAATAAAATAATTTTGACGTGTTTTATAGGCTAAGCTATTTATTTCGACTACTATTGTAATAAACATTACCATTGCTGTTATTAAGCATTTAAAGATGGTATTCACATGATTTCCTCATATAGTAAGCTCCATATTTGATGGTGATTAAGAGTTTAATGGATTTTGGAAGCATGAATTGCTGTATGTATTAGAATGCCGGCGGAGCAAGAGTTGGAGCCAGAGCTGGAGCCCCATGTTTATGGAACAGCTCTTCACCTCCAAAGCATGTTCTTGACAAGCTATTTTTATTAGTAGATTGTTGTTCTTTAAAGAGCTTTGATATCTCAAAAACTGTAAAAATATTTGGCAATTTCAAAAAAATTCGCTAAAATTTTAAAAAATCAATTAGCTCGCAAACTTTTGTTTTTCAGAATATCTTTTAGCAAAGATCATAATGGAGCTGGTGCCATTGGTATCCAGCAACTCCAGGGCTGGATCTAAATTTTGATAAGAATGTCTTGCCAAGCAGGTTATTAAACAATTGAGGACACTGTTATTTTTGGGTAACAATATGAAAATAAGTAAACTTTCACTGTTCAAAAAGTGATAAATTGCTGCAATAGTAGTACTTAGTTTTCAATAATATTCCCAAATTTTATTTGGAAAATGTTCTGTGCTAAATATGATGTCAATATTGAAAAATTTCGGTGAATTTTAATTTTGTTACCTCCGCACAATAGGTTATATTTTTGGTTGCGTTGGTTTGTTTGTTTGTCTGTTAGCAACTTTACGGAAAAAGTAATAGATAGATTGACCTCAAATTTTCATCTCTGCCCAAGGAGGAATCTACTAAATTTCGATCTGATCCGGGGGACACAAGCTGTGGGGCGGAGGTCTGGGCTCTCCTAGTGCTTTTCTAGTTTCAATGTTCTGATTATTTATTTCGAAATTGTAACTTGCTTGCATAAATACGAAAGTTATGTTTTATGTCAGTCTGAAACTTGATGTAGTTTTTTGTTCTTTTATTAAACATTGTAATTTCTTATTTGTGATATGTTTAATTTAATAACCATTGTCGTTAAGGATTTTGAGAAGTTTTTCTGTTGCTGTTCTCTAAATATATCCTTATTAGTTTTGCTGTATTTCTGTTGATGATCGCCTCAGATATATTATTTGAAATATTTTTAATATTTGAATTTGTAGCTTTTGTTTGTATTTTCATTCATGCTTCTGATATTTGGTGATATATGTTCTCCTTTAATTTAAAATTAATTTATAAATTGATTCTATTTTAGATTTGTCATCGACCTAAAGTTTGGTTTTCCACTACTATTTGTGATCCATTACATGATGGAGTCAATAAAAATTCAAAACTCTTTCAATCTCATGATATGAGAATTAAAATTGTTACAACTGAAGACATTTTACCAGAAAGTGAGCTTTACAGATTTTGTTATAGTGATGGTGATGTATTCCCCCTTAAACTCGATGTCGATGGCCAACCAAGAATTGGTAAATAAAATAATTATTTAATCTATTTTATTACCATTTCATTTATTGCTCTTAATTTAATGAACTGTTCTATCGAAAAAAATGTTTTTTTCTTTTAGTGCACTTTTGAATCATGCGACCATTCAACTTTTTTCTGAAAAGAAAGTTTGTTTAGGTAATTTGCCCGATAATATGCGTAAGTCCATTGGCTATATTCGTAATGTTAAAGAATGCATTTGCTTTTCTTCATGTGATTTGGATGCAGAACTGATCATGGGAAAGGAGTACAGTGGCCTTCAAATGGAATTAGTTAGACATTTTGTGGAATTGAACTTTTCTTTCAATATCTCTGAAATTAAAAATGAGTTAAAGCAAAGTCTTTTAAGAAAGATTCACATCAACGAGTCCTTTGTTAAAGGCGTTATCAATAAAGCAGTTGATATATCTAATATTATTACTGAAGAAATGGCGAAATTGAATTCAAATTTGTAATTTCTGCTATATATGAAATAGTCACTTAATATATATAAAATATTTGCATTATTTTTTCATAATATGATAATGATTATTTATTGTCAAGTATCAAATTTTGTAAGGTATTTTTTTCCACATGCAGTGTTGAACATATAAATGTCATGTAAACTGATTAAATTACATTAAACTATAACATTATAATTAAACGATAGCTTAAACTATTAGATTGAATAAACTGCACTCAAAGTAAAAGATTTGAGTAAACAGCAATTTGAAACTAAAGCAGTAAATCCAATTACCTATCGTCTGGACTAAGTTCACACACAAGTTTATTTCAGAAAGTATCCATTGAAATCCTGTTTCATTGTCAAAATCTATATGAAAATCAGTTATGTAATGAGATTTCTTCAGTTTACACATCACTATTTTTGAAACGTTTATGAAAATTTACGCAAATAGCAAACCTTGCATGTTAAATACAATACGATGAATATTAATTCAAGTAGATGTTAAGGTTGCCTCTGAACAGGAAAAAAACTAATCATTCAATAATCAATTTCATAAAATATACATTCAGAATTTGAAAATTTATGATGAAAAAATAAAATGTATATCTTCTATCAACAATTTATTTTTGAGATCTACAAGCTTCTATTCACGACTATATATATTTAACATTGAAAAACTTTAATTTCCATGCTCGAAGTACACGAGATGGTAAAACAAAATAAATAAATAAAAAGAAAACTAAACATATGAAATTTGTTCACAAATGTCTGTGAAAAATGTTTTTTGATATGTGATTTAATATAAAATACTTTAAAATTTGGATAGGACGCGTGGAATAAAACTCTTTTTAAATGCTTCTGTTCTTGTTAACATTGGAATGTATTCTTTTCCCCTTCTGTTATGACGCATGTTTCGATTTTTCATAAGTACCTGGTGTAATGGATGGCGATTATTTCTATAGATCTTATTTACTAATCTTTGGTCTTCTTCATCTCTTATCATGAATGCATCATATATATTGTCGCAATAATTTTTAACAAAACAAGATCGAAAGAATTTGTTGATGTCATTAAGTTGAGTCTTATTTCCTCCATAAATAGCTATACCATATCGCACTTTGGATACAACAATTGCCTCAAACACCTTTGTTCTATCTTTTATATTGACATTATTGTGAATTAGATCACGAAAAATATATAATGTTCGATTNTATATATATATATATATATACCTTGAAGGCCACTTAAAATCTGACATTATTGCCATTACCACATCAACCAAAAAAAATTAATATTATAACGGAGCCCAATTACACCAAAATCGTCGAAGCAATTATTATAAAAGAACGACTAAGGGAACAATAAAAATTTAAAGCACTAATTCTTGACTATTTCCGTGCTCAAAAACTAAACACGGTTTACCAGCAACCATTGTCGTCAAAGATTTGTTAGTAAACGCCTTCACTTAAACGATAATAAGGATTGCTCAATAAACTCAGTAGTTAAGGTTCAATAACCTAGCTCTTTTCAGGAGTTTCCTGGAGCGCTTTTTGCTGAGAAAACTGTTATTTTACAGCCCGTTTGTGAAGATGAAAATGATGCCATTATTTCTAAAATTGAACAACATCAACAAAGCAAAAAAAAATACTAAAAGATAGGGAAGTTGATGAAGGCTCTATTACAAAGTCGGTGTCAAAAAACTATTAAACAATTTCTGAAAATTGTTGCAGTAAAAACAGGAAAATTAGATCACCCCACGAAGCTTCTAGCAACTTTAAGAAATAAATCTGCAAATATGCTAAGTAACTTATCAAGCATTAAGAAATTTGTGCATTTCATTTATCTTGAAGGTTGCTGGTAAGTAAATATTGCTGCTTGAGATACTGCATTTGAAAATGCCAGTTCAAAATATACAAAAGCTTTAGGACGATAGAAAACCCGAGTACAGCAGAACAGATTTGCAAAAGTACCTCCAATTAATATAATGTCAATAATTGAACAAAAATTTGTGAAAAAATTAACTTCATTATTTTACAATGTAGAGTAAACTCAGGCCCCTACCTCTCTTATGACTTAAACTACTAGAAAAGCAATGCGCACTACCAAGGGCAAGACAAGTTAGTTTTAATAATATATTTTTAAATATAATTAAATATTAAAATCTTAATAGATGTTGCTGAAGTAATATTTCATTGCAATTAGGTTATCTATATTCAGTTCAAATTAAATTTGATTACCAAGATGTTTTTACAGTGTGAAATAGAAAGAGGGCATGAACCTGCTTTTCTCTTTTGTGATCTAAAGAAAAACAAGGAACATAACATACACAAGTAAATAGACATCGTAACTAAAAAATACTTTCCTGAATACAAGAGTATGTACTGCTTTCATCCCACATCAGTTGGTTATATACTGTCTACATTTAGTACCATCTATGGCTTGACAATTTCTTGAAAGCAGCATTAGCTATTTCAACTTCTATTCTGTATTTTATCATATTTTGCAAACACTATAAATCGTTGGCAGGAGCATCAACACCAATCCTGGATTTGTGTGAAACAGGTATATAAAAAAGTGTGGCATTCCGATTCATTCAATGAAGTTTTGTTACAAAATCGCTTCCGTACTCCAGCTGATCTCACCATATCAATATTTTCTGGCAATATAGCACCTGACCCATCCATCTGACACTTGTAGTTGCTTCTGGTGTGTAGTGGAAAAACTAGCAGGAGCGAGACTATTTTCTGCGCATTATTTATAGTAATCTGTTATTACTTCATTTGTTTTTTTTCGTTAATGAGCTGTTGCCATTCTTGAATCGCAGTGATGGCTCTATCCTTTAGCCAGTCTGTTGACAGCTTCAACTGTTTGTAGCTTTTAGTCTTGTCAATTCGGGTCAATCTTGACTGCAAAGATTTGTAAAGAGGATCTGCAGGCGCAGAACATCCACGAAACAGACGTGTATATACTGCTCCAACGACGAGCACATACACATGATGGCGACAAGTGTTATGAAAAAATTTTTGATGAAGCAATTTTTGCTAAAATCTGTGCAGCTCCATTAATCTATCCTGTGTTATTAACAGTTTTATTGAAAACTAGTTGCCTCCAATTGAGCTTTGCCTGTACCATTTGCAAGTTGCTGCATTTCCAAGAGTTTGCCTTCTTTGTGATGAGGTGGATCAGACACTAGTACAAAAAGTTCATCAAACTAGTTTTCGTAGTGATCCTTTTTTTAATTTCATGTCCTAATGAAGTGCGAGGAAATCGGTTGGGGGCTTCCTAAACTCACTGACAATATTTTTTAAAATTCGCAGTCTTTTGGCAATGTGAGACCTATATGTTGTTGATCGGAACACAGAATTTTTCCACATTTCCCTGGCAGGCTTCTATAAATGCAGCAGCTAGCATTGTTGCAACATTATCACTTATTTGTAATCTGTCCAAACGGGTGTTATTTCTTCATTATTGATGAGATTTCTCAGTGCAGATAAAATTGCAACTCATGTCTGTAACTTGGTTCAGCCTCATCATAATCTGCAAAGTGGCTTGAACTTGATGCAGATCTACTTTGGCTGGAGCGATCCCCGAGCAGAAACTATCATACGATGATGAATTAGTCCATGGAGAGTGAGAATTACTAAAAATAACGCAAGCTGAGGAGGGCATGTAGCATAATCCAAGCATAATGCTGCTAAGAAGAGAAGATCAGATGATTAGTCAGAATTAAGATCAAGTTATGATGTAATGATTAAAAACAATTTACATTTAATTATCATCATTATGTTTGTAATATGTAACTAAGAAACAATATAGCAAATTAGTACTTGTCGACGAATAATTTGACCAAAAGAAGGGGGCGAAAATGCTTCCATTATTTTTAGCCATTTTGGCAGACAAATAAATTTAAATTTCGAACGACAGGTACTTTTTGAATTTAACTATAATTAGAGTGAGAATCATTTTGGAAACTGTTGAAGTAAATTCTTCGAAAATCTTATCTCTAGATTTTATTCGGTTTGCTTATTTATAAACCATGTCAAGCTAAACAGTAGATGCAGTAGTAGTGGCTTGGGCACACATCGGGAGCGATTCGAGGGTCCTTGATCCAAGCCATGAACCTGCATTTACGTTAGGTGTACGAATAGGAGTTTTTCTCCGTTTAGCTGAATATTGATTCATTCGTTTGCATGTATTAAATAATTGATTTTGGAGATAAGGCTAGGTAGCCTACCGTAGGTTATATCTATATTACATTGTCTAATTAGGTGACCTATAAAAAGACCGAGCATGTATTGTTATTTAAATGTAAGGTAGGAAGCTGCAAGTAATTATTTACTTTATTTATTTATGTTAATTAAAGCCAATATTTTTTGGTAATGGCTAAATAAATATTTATTAATCAGCTAGTGACATTGCCAGGTTGCAATTACAAATTACACATTACAAATTGAGTTTAAGTCAGTTACATCCAGCCTTAAGGGTTGCACTGAGTTAGGATAGGGAACACATAAGTTGTTTCAGTGAGCTGAGACTTGGAACTACTTGATCAACAATGAAGGCATATGAGTGTGGAGTGATTCAGAGAATGGAGTTGGCCGGAGGCCACAGTGGAATCACAGAGAAGAACTGCTACAACAGCACACCTAAATAGTATTGGGTTACTTGACATTAATTCAAGTTAATAACAATGTACCTCATGTTGGAGTAAAGAATTAATATCAGTGAATCCCTACTCGCATCCAACAGGAAATAATAATTTAAAGGCATAATTTGAATAGCTTATTTAACTTTGAATAACAAGTAATGTCAAGTAACACTAATGACACAACCTGCTATACTTGTAAATCCGTAATTTCAAATGAAGATGAACTGTTTCAATGTGTGTACTGCAAAACAAACTTTCATTTACTCAAGAAGACTTGTTCCGGATTCTCCAATGCACAAGCAGATCTGCTATTAAAAATGAAAGATCAAATTATTACCTTCTGCAATGTTTGCTCTGATGCGAAAAGGAAAGAAGCTTTTCTTAACTCGGAATTTAACATGAACAAATTAAATGAAGAACAAAAAAGACAAAATGCTTTACTATTAAAGACCATATCCAAAATAGAGAAGTTAAAGCTTGATATAGATCAATTAAACTCTCAAGCTGAGCAAAACAAAATGATTATGAACAAGATGGATAACTTGAATACTGATATAAAAAAATTCAAGACTAGCCTCGACGATTGGAAGAACAATATGAAAATAAGTCATGAGCGGATTCCACAACAAACTGCTCCTCAGCAGTCACGTGTGACTGATGATAGTCGATTGACTTTATTGGTTTCTGGACTGGCTGAAAAATCTGAATACACAAATCCAATTGACAAACTGCATGCTGATCGTGATGTACTTAAGGAATTATTTAAATATTACCTAGGTGTTGATTGCAAATTTGATGATTGTTATCGAAGAGGCAAGTTTATTCAATCTCGCACTAAACCGCGGCCACTTGTGGTCAAATTTCATAGTTTCTGGGATATTAGAAAAATTAAATTATCAACTTATAAACTAAAAGGAACCTCAATATTTATTCGCAATGATCTTACACCAGATGACTTTGCCAAAGAACGCATGTTGTTGAAATTGAGATACGAATTGGTATTAAAGGGCCTTGAAAAATCACAGCTCAAAATCAAAGGACTTAAACTATATTACAAGTCTCATATCATTGAAAGTGAAAAAACTATTGATGAAATCATCAAATCAATTAGCCCTTCTTATAATCAAAGCAACAGTAATCAATTAGAAAATTGACTAGTACCTTCTATATTTCTTTCAAATGTGCAATCCATTAAATATAAAATTGATGAAATTTATGCCCAAGTGTCTGCCATTACATTTCCAGAAGTCTTAATGTTAGTTGAACCACATTTGTCTTATGAGATTTATAATAGTGGTGTAACCCTACCTGGTTACGTCACTGAAAGAAATGATTGAACAAAGATTACTTCTGATAAAGTTGGTGGTGGAGTAATGATCCAAATTAAATCACCTACTCCATATTGTGTTTTCCACCCTAACATCGATGACGATTTGCTTGACATAGAAGCTTTGTGTGTAAAACTTAATATCAAAAAGTTACCAAGGGGAATTAATGGGTATATGATAGGTGTATTATATCATCCATATTGGTGCAAGGAAGAAGAATATTGTCTACGCAATTACTTACGTGCAGTTTTAAATCAAATTAATGATACTTATTCCAACTACATGATTATTATTGGTGGCGACTTTAATAGAGCTAACGAAAATTTTCTTACAGCAGAGTTTCAACTTCAGCAGTTGGTGAAATTTCACACACACGAAAATCGTACCTTGGACAAAATTTTTACTAATTTCGCCCTGTTCTATGAGTCAGCTCAACCGATGCCCAGTATTGGTAAATGTAGGCATTTATCTGTGTACATAAAATCCAAATATGTATGTGGAAATCCGACGATGACATCTTAAAGAGTGAAAAAGAAATATAAACTACAATTGTTTGGGAACATATTATCCCGCCTTGACTGGAATTTTTGCACTGATGTTAACGTTTCCTTTCCTCAGAATTGGGAAAATTTTTCAAAGTTTATGTTCAACGCATATGAATACTCATTTCCAGTGAAAATGCGAAAAATATATCCACGACACAAACCTTGGGTAACTGTAGAAATAGTCTGATTGATAAGCAAGAGGCAATACGCCCTACGAAGAAAGAAATTTTCTTTAAATCGTAGGCTCAGAAATACTATAAACCGCTAATTAGAAATTACTCACAAAGAATATTACTACCGTGTTATTGCTGATCTTAAATCATCTAAACCAAAAGATTGGTGGGCTCAAATAAAGAAAGTTGGTGGCATATCCGTTAGTCTTCTAAAAAAAGAGCTTTGACTTGGTGATAATTTTTTATCTATGGATAAGATTACACTTGCAAATTGCATTAATAACGAGTTTACTACAATTACAAACGAGTATGAACCTATAACTGCATCAGATATGGTGATTCCATCTTTATACGAAAACCCTATATTTATCAGTGAATATCAAACTTTTCTGAAATTGAAAGCATTAAACATTAAGTCAACAGGTCCTGATATTAATGGCATTACCATTCCCACCTGGATTCTCAAAGAATATTGTTATGAACTGGCATTTCCCATATCTGCCTTATTAAATTATTCATTTTCAACGTATGATGCTTCTCCCTTTACATGCACTAATGTGACCTGTTTAGAGAAAAATAAGCCATTTAAGAATGTAAGAAAAGATCTTCGACCAATTTCAATAACACACCCTGTTGGAAAAGAAACTTATTGAAAAAGTATGTAGCAGTCTAGATCCCAAACAATATGGAGTTATCCCGGGTCGTTCCACCCTATACGCAATCCTTGATATGACACATAATTGAATAATTGGAAAGCACTGGGCAATACATACGAATATTTTTAATTGACTTCAGAAAGGCTTTTGATTTAGTTAGTCATCCAATATTCATTAACAGACTGAGAGAAATTAACGTTAGCAACTATACATGCAACTGGAGTTTACACAAACTGGAGTTTGTTTACCTTGCGGAACACTTTCATTGTGGAATACATTGTATGCAGGAGTACCTCAAGGAACCAAACTTGGACCTTGGCTTTTTATACTTTTTGTTAACTCTTTAATGAGTTTTTGGCCCAACAGAGTCAAATTTGTGGACGATCTAACAATCTGGGAAGTTTGCTCGCGTGATAGTCTTTCAGAATCTGAATGTTTAGTTCACAGAGTGAAAAATTGGGCCAGCAAATCGCTTATGCAACTTAATCTAATAAAATCAAAAGAAATTGCTATTTGTCCCTTGCATAACTTTAACTTGCCATCTGAAGTTCAAATAACAGATGATAGTATTCAGCGAGTTCAATCAGCTAAACTCCTTGGATTAGTAGTTCAAGACAATCTCACATGGGAAGAAAATATTATGCACATGGTTAAAAAAGCAGCCAAAAGATTGCATTTCCTCCAAATTCTTAAAAGGTTTGACATTCCATCATCTCATCTAATCCAAATCTACATATCATTAATACGCCCTATTCTAGAATACTGTTCACCAGTTTGGAGCAACGCCATAACTAAAAAACAATCAAAGGATTTGGAACGCATTCAAAAGCGTGCTCTGCGATTAATTTTTCCAAATTTTAAATATGAAGCTGCATGTCTTATCAGCAAGAGTCAATCTCTAAGTGATCCACGAAATTCATGCTGTACTAAACTTTGGCAAAAAATCCAAAACAAAGAAAATCACCCACTGAGTCATTTTGTGCCAAACATACGGAATTTAGATTATAATTTACGTAACATTCGTGATTACTCCTTCCCTCATCGAACTTCCAGAATGGAGAAAAGTTTTGTCTACTGTCAAATAGCAGCAATGAATTTGGTTACATATGGGAAATGATAGATATATAAACATATATAGACATACATATAAATATATGTTTGTAAATGGTAGTTTATAATTATTACCTTATATTTTTCAACTTTTGGTTGCAATTAAGGTGAAATAAATATCTCTCTCTCTCTCTCTCTCTCTAACTCTCTGTTGAAGCCTGGTAGCAGATGCTACAATAATCGCTAAAGTGTCTTGAACTTGATGCAGAACTACATTAGCTGGACAACAGAGGTGAAAACTCATCATTACTGCTTGCGTGTGTTTCACTTCTATCGTGCTGACTCCTACAGGTCTGACGTCGTCATACTTGCTACTTTTGGAGTCCGGTCTGAAACACTTTGTCCATTCCACTCATAATAGCTTTTCGCTCACCACACTGGTTTTTATAGAATACTATATCTTCAGCTTTTTTTCAGAAGAGAGTAGTCTGTTTTTTGTATGATTTTCACTGCATCTAGAGATCCTATATCCTACAGTTTATCCAGAAAATTTTTAAAAATTTCAGATTTGCCTTTTGCATAAGAGTACCCAAGCATCACTCCTTTTTCAGGCGAACTTTAGCATGATACTTTTTAATAGTGCTTTTAATAATACTTGATCAATAGCAGTCGAAATGTGAACACTTAATCACCTAACATATATGGGCTCTAAGTTTAAAAATTTTCATATATTCAGGCATTAAGTATATCAAGGTCGCTAAGTCAAATGTTGAAACACGTGTAGGCCCTTACACTGGTTTTTCCAATTATTTATACTAAATGACTAAGGCATGTACTCTAATGTTACTTATCAAAAACTGGCCCAAAATTGTACATATTCCGATGACTAGTGTACACAAATGCACTTAGAGCATATACTGTTCGTGATTCATATACTCAAAATATTTTGAGTCCATACTTACATTGTTTTGCTAGCATATATGTTTGGCCAGAAATATTTCTACAACAGCCAGCAAGTTGTTTATCGACTGTAATTGTGTCATTAGCACCATAGTGTCGGCGCAGATTTGCTAATATTATACTTGAAACATTTGTCATTTTGCAATCTTGCTGATTATGATAGTTATCAAAATGCCAACTGAATTCTTCATGTTAAGTGGGAACATGTTGTTTGTGTTTTCTGGAATATTTATATCTATTATGATATGCCTTACAATTTGTATAATGCAAAGTATGGCGCAAGATATCTTTATTGTAAAATATAAAACTGTCCTTTCCCATCAAAGGAGAAGTAAGAACATGAGCATGTTCTGTAAGTATGTTGCAGAGGCGATGGACTACGGCAAAAGGATGATAAGTTATATTACTAAAAATTAATAAACGGTTATCATGGATGAATTCCACATCCTCAAAAGAGTCAATGCTGTCACTTTCTGTATTTTCTTTGAAAATCAGAACATCCTCATTATCGTTTTTAGTTACTTTAACATCACCTGCTGAAGATGCATTACTGTTGTTGTCTTGTATTTTATTTGTACCATCAGAAGCATTGGAATTAAAATCACTTTCATAAGACTTTTCATCAACTGAGACTAATTGACAACAGATATGATAGTTGAAGCTGCTAATTACATAAAAGTGTAATACAAAACTAAAATTAGTAGAAATTATATAAATGGTAAAGTGATTATTTGATACCTATTAATTATTGCCATTAACACAAAATTTTTGTTATTTGCTAACAAACTTACCACTAACTATTACAAGGATAGCAAGAGAATAATTATGGATTTTTTAAATCAATTTCCAAGTAAGCATTGCTTGCTGACCATCACTTTATTAAATGTTTACAAAATTTTCCCATTCACATGGGTGAGATTGGTTTTCATATGTATTTCTAAGCCATAGGATTTATAATAATGACGCCTAGATAACAGCTATAATCATCATTTTGTGATTGTACAGAAGATTTCCCATTCAAACGCCTGAATAATTCTTCATAAACTTACTTTGAAAATGAGATGTGTTCAAAATGTCTACAATCACATTGATGAGGATTAATTATTAAATATAAAGATTTTTCATCATCATTAGAGTACAAATGACTTGAGTAATCAGATCATTACATTCATATTTGTCATTTTATCATTTATAATTATTCATATTTTCTTAGTATTTTCAAAATATTTCTTTATATATTTTAATTTTGGAATGTATTAGTAGTATTAAGAGAGTCTTACCCCTTCTCATTTTTTTCTGATTGGTCGAGAGGTGGGTCGTAGCCCTTCTCACTTTTCTGATTGGTCGAGAGGGTTGGCCTTTGACCGAGACGCCGTGGATATTGGCGGGGGGTGTTTTACTGACGTCATGCATGTACTTTTACTAGTTTTTGTGTTATTTATATGTTTTACTTTCCCACATTACCTTACATTTTTTTTAGTTTTACTTTCCCACATTAACTTAATTACATGTATTACTTTCACACATTAAATTACATTTTTAGTTTTACTTTCCCACATTAACTTTATATGTATTATTTTCCCACATTTACACACTTGTTTAAAAAGTGGAATCAAAAATATTCCCAAGTAACAATAATTTACAGACTTGTTTAAAAAAGTAAAAATAATTTACATACTTGTTTAAAAAGTGGAATCGAAAAATATTTCCAAGTAAAAATAA
>CABFPE010000419.1:579551-609625 GCA_900660155.1 Hofstenia miamia | reverse complement strand
GGAAAGTAATACATGTAATTATGTGGGAAGGTAAAAACTAAAAAAAATGTATGTTAATTTGGGAAACTAAAAACTAAAAAAATGTATGTTAATGTGGGAAATTAAAAAATGTAAGTTAATGTGGGAAAGTAAAAACTAAAAAAGTAAAAAAATGCAAACTAAATTATGCCACATAAATAACACAAAAACTAGTAAAATTACATCCATGACGTCAGTAAAACACCCCCGCCAATATCCACGACGTCTCAGGTCAAAGGCCACCCCTCTCGACCAATCAGCGAAAAGTGTAACAGGGTCTCGGCCCCCTCTCGACCAATCAGAAAAAAGTGTAACAGGGTCTCGGGCCCCTCTCGACCAATCAGAGAAAATGGCATGTCCTATGCTCGGGTATATACTACTCGTAGTCACTCGACATTTCTTCACAATGAGAAAGAGCAGGAATTTCAGTATCAATGGAAGTGGTGATATAGACATAGCTGATCAGCATCATCAGTGATGACTGCGGGGTCATCTTGCGATATCTCATAAGCAGTCGTGATTTCAGCATCGAGGTGATCAATAACTTTCTCTTCAGAATTTGCAATATGGTCAATGTCTTCGTCATCAGTATCTAGTTCCAAAATAAGATGCGTTGCTTGTTGATCACATATGTGCTTAGATGGACGTCAAGACATATCGGCACTCACACTAAACTTGCAGCAATCTGATTGGCTATTAGTCTTGCTAAGCATGATGATCAAGGCATGGGATGATTGCAGCGAGTTGAACTATTATGTGTCATCTAATATACGAAAGATAAGCAAACTATTATTCTGCCATGTGGACTTCCACGTCCACTAGAAAAAAATATACAGACATTTTAAGAGCTTATGGGTCCCCGGGGACCAATTTCATGCATATGAGGGTTAAACAGCCCTTGTTTGTTGTTTGCTGTAACAGCTTGCAGCTGTGTTGGGAGGCTTAATTACTAGATTGGTACTTCCTGTGGACGGGCTTACAAGGATTATTTAAATTAAATTGTCCTTGTTTATTACTTTAAAGTTCTTCTTGGAACAGGCACATAATTATTCGATTGCTTTTCGTCCAAAGTCATCAATGACGTAGCCACGGAGGGGCTCAGAGGGCACTAAGCCTCATCTGAGAGATTGGCCGTGCCTCCCCCCTACATCATTTTAAGGAACTATGTTTTTTCTCAAAGACAAGACCAACCAAAGCTAAATATACAACACTTGGCTTTTAAAATGAAAATAGAATTTTTTACTAGAGCAGTTCAAGTAGGTAAGAGAATTATTTACCATTTGCATAGATAGAATTATCAATAAAAACCATGAAGAGATTGAAGACTTGGTAAACAGATATTGAACTTAGCTGAACATTGTCTATTGTACTAGAACCTGCGACCAATTGCTAAAATTTTTGGAAAAAACATTCACTTTTTTTATGGAATTGTCTATTAATTGTATTGGGGTAAAGTAAGTAATGAGGTCAATTTCCCTTTTTCAGTAATTACTTTTTCCAGTTTTAATGCTTTATATATTTTTTTGGAAACACATTTTGCCAATTGTATGGTGGTGGTAGGTAAGCTGAAAAGATTACCTTTGAAGATATGGCAAAACATTAAACTATGCTAAACTTGAAACTAATCTTAATACATATTTTTACTGTCAGGCCCATGGTTTATTTGCTACTATTACTAATTCATACTATTTCTCATTTTTCTAACTATAATTGATAATGCATCCAAAGTTTTGCAAAATTTTGACACATAAATTTCATCAGCTGTATAAGTGATTGCATCTATTCACTGAGAAATATTGAGAATTACAGAAAAACACAATGCAATCAAAATTCATAAATTCAAAATTAAATTAATGATCATCCTAGTAATTTATCTAGAAACTGATGTGTTGTTTGCTATTGTTATCTGATTTATATGAAACTTGTTAGACTTTGTCTGTTTTATGCTATTTCCTGGAAACTTTGTAAAATTCCAGGAATTCCCAATTTTTTCTTAGAATTTAGAACAGATTCATTTAGCCAATCAATTCAACACAAATTTAGATTTACGCACAATACATTTTCACTGAAAAGTACTATCATTATAGTTTGAAATATGTCCGTGGTAGTCAAATTTCAACAACAAAGTGTGCTCAAATTCATATCTTGTATGAGGAGGGGTACCATTATCATGCCATAGCTGTTAGAATGGGCGTGTTAATAACTTTGGTATCCAGAAGTCCTACTCACTATCAGCAACTGCAAAATTTTTCCTCATGCAAGCGGTCTGTAAGACCAAAAGTGACAACCCCTCAGACTGACGATCTCATTCACCATTAGGTCGTCAATCAACCATTCTCTTCATCTTCTGAAATCAAAGCACCACTAAGCGTCAATTGAATACTACCTTTGACCTTTCATCATGAAAACCAGCAGCCAAGCCTGATTGTCTTCTAAGAACATTGAAGACCAGTCGTGCTTCTGCAGGCAGTAACAGCACTACACCCCTGAGATGTGGTATCAAGTAATGTTTAGTGACGAATCCAAGATTTGCCAGTTTACATCATACTGACCCCATGTTCGACGATCAAGAAGCCAAAGATTCAACACACGTTACACACAAGAAACTATTTGCTCAGGACCTTCTGTGATGATTTAGGGTGCTATAACTGCAAATGGGCGTGCTGTCACAGCCAAGGTCTACCTCAAAATAATTCAGGAGAACATCTGTACTACAACAAGATAGTGCTCCTTGCCCAGCACCAAAATTGTCAAACAGTGGATTGCATCCCAAGGCTTTCAGCTGGTTGAGAACTGGCCAAGAAACTCCCCAGATCTCAACGTCATAGAAAATTGCTGGCATCACATCAAAAACTGTCTGAAGAAGCGCCAATGCACATCACTCAACGATCTTAAGCAGAAAATTAAAGTGGTATGGTGCACAGAGATTACTGATGATTATTGTAGAAAGCTGGTCGAATCAATTTAAAATTGCATTGATTGGCCCATAATGGCGGACATACAAACTATTAGTGAGTTTTTCTGAATTAACTATTTATTTTCTACATGGTGTTATAATATTGCTTCTACATTGCGGTTTTTAGTGTAAAATAAAAAAAATTTTGAAATTTGGAAAGTGTTCCCAAACTTTTCCCAGTACTATATATATATATATATATATATATATATAAATTGCTTCAGTCTACAACTTTTCTAGTAATTCTTTTTTAATGTGTGGAACATCAACAATAATTTTGTTCACTATAATCATTTTTATTATTTGCCATTGTTTCACATCAATCCAGGGATCAATGGAATACATACATTTAAAAAACAACTAAAATATTAAACCAACATAATTTGGCTGTGATTTGGTGTGCTTTTATATCGTCAAGAGATGTAATATATAAAACATTATTGCTAAATAATAAGTTTCAAACCTTGGTGATTTTGTAAGAATTGCTTTATAATTATCAAAAACGAATATTAATAAAATCTACAATGTTTTTTAACACTAATACTCTGACATAAGATTTTTTAAACTGATCCAAATAAAGTAGATATATAATTCCAAAAAATAAGTTTCCTCCATTAAAGAGAATTTGGTTATTTTAAATGGAACAGAACGATAATTAAATAACTCTATTTGACAACAGTTGAATTGTTACGGCCAAATGGGGTTATAAAAAATAGGTGCAATATATTATTGTAATGTCATTAGAACATCCATAATATTTTAACTGCTACTAAAAATATACCAACTACATTTGCAAATCCTTGAGGTGAAGGTTGTCCTGGCTCCTTTATGTCATATTTTGTTGTAAATATTCAATCCAAAGTGTCTAGAAAAGCTACTATTGAACTATGTGTTGAACAGTGTGCTTTCCTGTTTTCCAAAAATGTGTTGAGAATGCTTGCAAACGAAGCAATTATGTTGTTTACCTACTTGATTAGTTGGGAGGGGTCTCAGCAGGGAATCAAACAAACTGTTGGCAATTAGTTGCGAAGCCAATTACAACTGCGCGCAAATGATGCAACTTTGAAATTACCAAAAAATTTAGTTACTCTAGCAACAAAAGTTGTATCATTTGCGCTACCTAAAGCTGAGCTTGTGTGAACGCCCTTAATATTTCTAGCCACATCATTTGCTTTTTACCAGATCATCCGCCTCCTGTGAACACCCCTAATTATTAATCGCATTTATTTTAATTTTTGGTAAAATCAACATCATTATAGCACTTAGCTTTGCCGCTAATAGTTTATTCTATTGAAATTTCTTCTGAAATTGAAAATTAAATTTAAATTGGGCATTTTTGCATGTTTGTTATTATTTTTTATAATAAAGTAATTCTTTTTCTTTTCCATTACCAACTTAAAATAAATATGAATGCTAAGCTTGCTAGCATTTGCTTCAACTCTTTGAGGGGCTGGTGTTATCTTAAGCTGCAACGTCTTAGCTATTTATCAATATAAAAGTCACTTGAATCATTGTAATAACTGTGGCTCTAGTCAGCATTGGTGTCATGGTTGCCCTGATTTGTAAATTTCGCACGAAATTTTGCTGCTAGAGCAGAAGAAAATCAAAATAGCCCAAATGAAAATAGTGATGAAACTGGTGCAACTTTCTTTATTTACTTTAGCGGGTCTGATTTTCAAAACATGAATAAACAAGAACAGTTGTTTCGTCTAATGGATACCGTTTGTACTACTACAGTATGTGAGCTAGTTTGCATTTGGTGATGGTCGTGCCAAAAAGAATTATATAAAGTTGTACTTCCAGTGATTATTAGTGGGCAATATAGAATTATCAATGTACATATTGTGTGTTGCTCATTGCCCCTATTGATTTCCAAACACTCATTAAAGCAAATGAAGGCTATAATAGATACTGACAAAGATCAAATTGTGATTGACGGAAATTTGAAATTACATCTAATCATACTAAAACTGATCATTATGCAATTCCTTTATGTCAAAATGGATGTGACTTTGATGATATAAGAGAGATAAACTCAGTTTTATTTTCAATCAAAAATGTAATTCTTTCAAAATCACAACTGAATAAGTTACACATTCAGTTTGGTCATCAAAGTGGGCAGAAAATGCTAAAATACATATTATTCATATATTTCCAATTTTGATTATAATGGTGGTGATAGCTTTGTTAACTTCTGTGAGAAACACAATATTGAATTTAATACAACAGCACCTCATTCACCTTTTTGTAATGGTGTAGCTGAAAGGCAATATGGAGTGGTTAAAGAAACTGTTGTTAGGATATTTATGGGAGAAACTTCTTCCCAGAATTCAAGATGTTATTAAAATTTTTACTTATGCAAAGAACTGCCTGCCAAATCGTGAAGGATATCCACAGCTTCAGTTGGTTTTTGGCAGAAATTCTCATATCAATTCAGTTATTATTGATGATCTTCTCGTTCTTGAAGATTTCACTATCAGCAAAGCTGTTGTTTGCAATATAAACAACACAGTTTCTGAAGGCATAGCAAGTTTTGATTTATCTCAGGAAGATTACATAAATAAGTAATGTGAAATTGATGTCCTATCGAATTATTGTACTGCAACTGACAAACTGCTTTGGATATCAGGTGTTAGTCATACTGACATTAGTTTTGAAGTTACTGTGATGCTATCACAAAATTGCTTTCCAAGTGAATTTTGACTTCAAATAGTTAACAAATTGATACGTTCTTTGAAACATGAAAGCCTATTTTTTGTCACTTACCAGAGGTTTGCATAATAATTCACTAGATATATATTCTTTTAGCAATCTAAGCTGGGGGAGAATTCGCATGCTGTTCTAGGGTTATGATTTGAAAGTTTGGTCCTCGAAAATGTTACACAAACCTGCCCTTAGCACGCGATCAGCAGAAACAATAGCGTTAGTTGATGTCTTGGACTCATCATGTCATATTCGACATATTCTTTATACAATTACTGGTCAATGGCTTACTATTAAAGTGTTCACAGACTCCAAATCACTGGTTTGTTGTGTTCAATCTGGTCGAGATCAAAAGTAAAAACGTCTTGCTATTAATTTTAACTATAGTACGAAGGTATCCATCATTCTGACTGGACACTAAATATTGTTGATGCTAAATCCATGTTAGCCAATGCTCTGACAAAGATTAGCAAATTCTCCAAATCAACAATTCAAGAACTGGTTTAATCAAGACATAGAAATTGGGGATTGTGAACTTTGTTATTCTAAATTACTTTGCATGCTACAAACAACCTGTTAACAGCTTGGTTATATTTTGTATTAAGCATAGTATTTTTTAACTAGATATAAACTATTGTACAATAAAGTCACATTTTTAATTGTGTCACTCTTTTACAGTAGGTCTGAACATTACTTAGGAACAGTTTAAAAAGTTAAATTTTTGATTTTAAATTCCTAAAGATATTTTTTTTTGAAAAGCAGATCATTGGTGTTAAAAAATTTTTGTGCGGAATTGCATTAAAGTATTAAAATACTTTCAATTAAAATTTCGTTTTCATTAAGAAACAATTAAATTCTTCATAGTATTATCAGAGAATACGGAGGTGTAAAGCTGATAGTTGCGACAATTTATCTCGGCTATTTATATGCACTATTACAATTTTTGATTTTATTAATTTGGTTCTTGCGGGGTGGAGCCAAATTTTTTATCTGCGGTGCGGGATGGGTTGCGACAGTAGAATATTGCTCCCCCAACTAGGCTGTGACGTTCTGATTATAGAAGCAATCTACCTGCTCAATAAACCATTGTTGATTCAAAATCCCTTAACATAATATACATCGACTTTTTCGCATTGATTTGATTTGAAAATTCTTGTCCTAGAATTTTAAATTTAGTGTCTATGCTAGTTGATTTTGCTGTTAGTAGCTTTGACAATTTCTTACTTAATCTTCAGATGGAATAGATTAAATATCCGTAGGTAAGCTCTGAAATTGCATACATAGAAGCTGTAATTACACTGGTTTTTGATGGTCTTGAAAAATATTGCAAAAATCCATTTCCCGACTTAGTTTTAAAGATATTAATGTTTACGATTTAACCAATCAAAATCAGTTTTGAAAGGCTGATTTGAGGACATTTCACCATGACGCCAGTGGATAAGAGGTAATATCATTGCATTTAATCAGAGTTAGAAGAAAAGCTATATACTGTGAACGAAACTAATAAAAACAATTATCAAACCGAAACTTTGAGACGCATTCTAAAATAGATGACATATCCACAAAACATATAACACAAAAAACAAATATAAACATGAATAAAAGCAATCGGAAAAATGACTGCAAGCCGTCTGCTTAACCACTATAAAATCATCTAATGTTATAAATACCCGGTGTTTTGTAAATGTTGTTAAATTTGTATCAAATGAAATGTTAATCATTGATTCTTGAAGTTGATGAAGAGCAAGAAATGACATCACATAAAACAATTTTAAATTGACTCACTTTTAAGAATAAATAATATTCATGACATATGAGAATCCAAATGTAAAAAATGTAAATCACCCTCTATTAATGGGATTTGTTTATTAATTGGTGATGCAATTATATTTATCAATGATTACAGTACTGTTCTGAATTCGTGTGCGCCTTGATGGACTGTTAAGGGGATTGAAACACATTGATAGTGTGTGAACAATACAGATAATATGCTAATATGGATAATTTTATGTGCTGTTTTAAACACCTCTTGTTTATTATTTGCTTAAACAGCTTGCAGCTGTGTTGGAAGGCTTAATTTCTAGATTGGTACTTCCTGTGGACGGGCTTACAAGGATTATTTCAATTAAATTGTCCTTGTTTATTACTTTAAAGTTCTTCTTGGAACAGGCACATAATTATTCGATTGCTTTTCGTCCAAAGTCATCAATGACGTNAGGTTTGGGCTCCTCAAAAGGTGTGTACGACATGTATCGGTGGTTTGACTTTTTGGGCTAATGGAAACACAAGCAGAAAGAAGTATTTTTCATTTAATTGGCCCATGTCTTGGAGGGAACCTGAAAGTCATCCCTTCGATTGCTTCTTTTGCCAGAACATTTCCAAAGGAAAATACCGAAAAGATCAAAAGTTCAAATCAGTTTCATCTGTGACGCTTGTTGATGGCGATGGATCAAGAGTACCACCTAATTCCTCCACAGAATTAAGTTCTCAATCCACAAGCAGCAATGAAAATTCCGACCGGGACTCTGACAATTCCAANATTCGATTGCTTTTCGTCCAAAGTCATCAATGACGTAGCCACGGAGGGGCTCAGAGGGCACTAAGCCTCATCTGAGAGATTGGCCGTGCCTCCCCCCTACATCATTTTAAGGAACTATGTTTTTTCTCAAAGACAAGACCAACCAAAGCTAAATATACAACACTTGGCTTTTAAAATGAAAATAGAATTTTTTACTAGAGCAGTTCAAGTAGGTAAGAGAATTATTTACCATTTGCATAGATAGAATTTTTGATAAGAACCATGAAGAGTTTGAAGACTTAGTAAACAGATTTTGAATTTAGCTGAACATAGTCTATTGTACTAGAACCTACGACCAATTGCTAAAATTTTTGGAAGAAACATTCACTTTTTTTATGGAATTGTCTCTTAATTGTATTGAGGTAAAGTAAGTAATGAGGTCAATTTCCCTTTTTCAGTTTTAATGCTTTATACTATTTTTAGGAAACAAATTTTGTATGGTGGTGGTAGGTAAGCTGAAAAGATTAACTTTGAAGATATGGCTAAACTTTAAACTATGCTAAACTTGAAGCTAATCTTAATACATATTTTTACTGTCAAGCTACTATTACTATTACTCATTTTGCAACAAAGATTCTAACTAATATTGAAATTGCGTCCAAAGTTTTGCAAAATATAGACACAGAAATTTCATCAGCTGTACAAGTGATTGCATCTATTAACTGAGAAATATTGAGAATTACAGAAAACACAATGCAATCAAAATTCATAAACTCAAAATTAAATTAATTTATCTAGAAACTGAAGGGGCAACTAAGTGTTGTTTGCCATTATTATCTGATTTATATGAAACTTGTTAGACTTTGTCTGTTGAGCTGTTAAATGAATGGAAAAAAAATTGAAAGTCGTTTTAATGATAATAATTTAAACTTATATAGATTCATTTGCTCACTATTTTTGTAGATGCAATTTTTTGCGCGACTACCCACTTAGTTCAAATTTATTTTTTCAAAATTCACAAGCAATTTTTTCAAAAACCTATAATAAGTGTGGATATACTGAGGTATGGAAAAACTATTGCTGAATTTGAAACTTTGTACTAAAGTATATTGCTGAGGCTGAATTGCCCGAAAAGATTCTCTATTTTTTATTAAAATTTCAAATTTCATAAGAAAAATTTAAATTCCCTTCATTCTTAATGTTAAAGTGATCAATATGTCAAAAGCCAATTTAAACAACAGCTAGTTTAACTGCTTATTTTCAAAGGCAATATAACCTATAATCAATGTGTTAAAATTAGTGCTGAATCAGGTAGTGATTTACCTGTACCCACCCTGCACCCGTTTATCTTCTGATTCCTGCTGCCCGCTTGCCCATTAAAATTCACCAGGCAGGAACAGGCAGCACGGTCCGCCTGCCATATATTGAGAAAAACGTAAAATACTATGAAATTAAATTAAAATCCACAAAATTACTATTAATATAATTTTGTCTTTTAGTGAGAAGCTTCTTACTACTCCTATAAAATCAATTAATTCTATTAAAGATCATGCATAGAGATAAATGTTTTGCATTTGTAGATTTAGAGCGCCCCATGTTCATCCTCCATCCATGATGGGTGTTAGGGCTCTCTTCTAGTCATTTGAAACAATTTTATGAACATGCATGTCATAAGTAGATTAATTAATGTGTTTTTTGTTTCTTGCAAGACTGAATAACCCAATAAACAATAAAACGTTTTATACCAGTTTTATAATGGTATAACACGTTGTAAGACGTCTTAAGGTACGTCTTCTAAACGTTTTATAGAACACCATTTTTAAACGTTGCCGAATGCCATCTAGTGTCCACCAAATGATGTTGTAGGACGTCTTCTAAACGTCTTCTAGATGTCTTCTAAACCTCTTGAAGACATGTATGTTATTGACAAATACTTTGAGTATGCAGCAATTTCTATGCTGCATAATGCACTTTATGAAAATTATTAAAATAATTTTGAAATGATATTTATATATGAAGTCTACTAAATGCATTGTAAACATTTCTAACAACTTCTAAACATCTTGACGTCTTCTAAACGTCTTGTAGATATCTTCTAAACGGTTCTAAACCATTTCTAAACGTCTTAAAGACGTCTTATACACCTGATATAGATGCCATTTCTAAACGTCTTCTAGACGTTTTCTGAACCATTACTAAATGTTTTCTAAATAATTTCTAAGCTATTTCTAGGCAATTCCTAAGATTTTTCTAAACAATTTCCAAATGTTTGTTACAATTTGGTCCGATTTTTTAATGGGGCACATCAGTGACTCTCTTCGTCAAGCAATACAATAGCGCATGATTGCATTTACATTTGTTGATCATGATGAAATCGTTTGACGAATTCAATAGATTCCTAATGTAAAAACCCCACAGAATTGGAATCAAAAGCGCACTGAGGAGGAACTGAATATATTTTCGATCTATTTGGTGTTCAGCTCTCCCCTTAACGCATAGGGGTAACCGCGCTCTTCGCAATTGAGTTCTTCAAACTATACAAAATTTTTATTTTTTTGTTCTTATTACAAGCCAAAAAGTAACTAAATTTTTTTAAAGATTTTTGAGCTACAATTGCTTCAATATAAATATAGAATATTCATCTGTGTTAAATTTCATTTTTCGTACATTAAAATTCTAATTGTATAATTGGAATACGCACATTAACATTAACTTTGCTAAGTCAAAATACAACTGCCACATGTAATATAAAAAAATAATATAAATATTGAATGGGCTGTCAGAAGATGATATCATTTAAAATATTATTTTGCTTATGCGCTAACCACATAAAATGGCAGATTGGCATATATATATATATATATATATATATATACCGTAAAACCTGTTATTGAAGGCCATGGCCTTTTATTTTTCAACCTCCTTGCTAGGGTGGCCTTTTATTACAGGTGTGGTTCAATTACAGGGTGCCCTTCTATTTTTCAACCATCAATTTTTGGTATTTTTTGTGTGTATAAAAATTTTAATTTCTTTATTGTATAATGCTGTTTTGAGGAGTATTAGTGTTCGTGTTCTTTTATGTGTGTGTGCGTGTGCGTACATAACCGCTCGTATCTCCATCCTTGAAAGAGAAAAGTGGATAGCTGTCTCAGACACAAACCTAAACGGTCTATTTGCAACCTCCTCACTAGAGTGAATCGATATATATATATATATATTTATATATATTTTTTTGTGTGTATATATAACCTTAGCAAATAGCGCTAAATATTATATAGGATACTAAACCACTAAGGCTGCAAGAATACAACATTAATATGAAAGACTAATAGGACTTTGTAAACCGCATTTCTTTACCAACAATTTCTGGGCTTTCTTTGTAATATTTGGCCTTGTCGCTTAAATACTAGCAATAATTACAGTAAATACCTGGCCTGTGTTAATTAGGTCAGATAAATGACTGACGTTATCTTTATATTGTTTGATAAATATCAGCAAAACGAATCAATGTAAACAGCCGCTTTCAATATTGAATACGTCAAATTAAAGGAGGAATGATGTGAACTAAATTTCCGCCATTGCAATTGTCAAACGAAATCAACACGAGGAATGGGGGTGTAGGCACGTCCATGTGCTATTAATTCGCTTGACGAATTCCCCAAGTTGAACCAGTATAATCAATGCTTTACATATTTAATATGTGAATATTCAAGTTAGTATAATAAGAATAATTTATGCAAAACTTTAGCACTAAGTGATATTACTTGTTAACAAGAACAAAGTTTATTGACAACATATTTTTTAACGATGCTTCGAAAATTTGTTTTTAAATATATTTTGAATAGAAATGTTCAATTTAAATTTATTATACGCAAAATTATTAGTGCATTGTTGAAGAATATAAACCAGGACATATTATCCAAATTACAATTATTTCATAATTCTAAAATTATGATTTTATAGTTGTAATAGAATTGCAATTTTATAATGTTTATGATTGATAATTTCTTTGACTGCGAATTGCTGTATGCAGCAATTTCTCTGCTGCATAATGCAGTTTTATCTGCTCATAGCAGATTTATGAAAATAATTAGTTGTGCAGTAATATTTCAATATGAGGTCTACTAAATGCTTTGTAAACGTCTTCTAAGCTGCATCTAAACGTCTGCTTAACCATTTCTAAACGTCTTCTACACCTGACATAGATGCCATTTCTAAACGTCTTCTAAACCATTTTAAGACGTCTTCTAATCCTTTTATTTTTTAATGGGAACTAGTAGTTCATTAGCATTTTCTGAACTCAGTCTGTTCCTATTTTTATTTAGCGTTCCATCCAACATGCTAATATAATAATAGCAAATTTTAAGCTTTATTTGAGCGGACATAACATATGACCAGTTATTTGAGCGCTTGATGCCTGACTACCTGGTCTCATAATGCCAGTGCTTGCCTTCCCTTCTGCCCGATGGGCCCGGCCATGCCCGCAAAAATCTAGAATCAGGTATTTTAAAGATCCAGTCGAGTTTAATTATTTTACATTGAAGTAGCCCACTAATCAGGTTAAAGTCCAGTAAATAATTCTATTTTGATTTTCAAAATATATTAATTACAGTTATTGTTATATTAAAAAACAATATAAATTGTGGGAAAGTGTGGAAAGATTCCCACTTATTGTAATTCTATTAATATTGCATTTTTTTCCATTCAAATTATGAAATTGGAATAATGCACGCAGTCTATTGAAAAACATCAAATTTGTGCATCGATTTTATAGATTTAAATTGGCATTGTTGTTCTTGCTAATACCTAGATTTCAATGGAATAAAATAATTCATAAAACTTTAGATTTCCTATTTTAATCCTTCTTATTAACAATTTTTTCTACATTAAGTTTTGTTGCCCTTTGTGACAATTTTTCATGATCAGGATAAAACCGGTTAAATTAGAAAGAAATAGGATCCAATTAATCTGGTTAAATGCATTGGAAAATACAGCACATTCTCTATTCAAATATAATTTCAAATCTCTGGTTTATAGATTTTTCAATATTTGTATATAATTTGCTAAATTTTATGTCAGCGTATTAGCTTCAGCATGTATTGCAAAATTATAACATACCAAATTGTTTTTGCACGTACAAAACTTCAAGAATTGCTAATACAAGTTTCATTAAATAATTAGTGTTATAATGCAAACCCTATTTTAGTTAATTCAAATGGGTCATAGATCCTTGCAGAATTTCTGGGTTAAGGATAGTTCTAAGTTTAATAGAACGGAGAAATTTACAATTGCTTGATTTCACCATATATTGTTTAACTATATTGTTTTTCTATTTTGTGGTTAAGTGCTAGAGATATTGGGATGCAAAATGAAAGAGAAGCATGTCATATTTACTATCTAGTAAATGACAATACTAATTAGGCAATGTCCAAACTTTATCCGGACATAGAAGTGGATAGCACACTGTAGCTACCATGCATGGTACCAATGTAAAGTCAATTGTAGATGTTTAAATATTTATTGTTATAGATTGACACAGGTGTAATTTTTTATACCCGGAGTGAGTAGGCCCACAATCTTCACCTGCACCCGCAACACGCCCGCCATTTTCTAAATGTCGTCTCTCATTTTAAGTAATTCAGCCAAAAATTGTCAATCACCAAATTGACTTGCCATTAATGTTGTTTAATTGAGTAAATGATGTCAAATATATCATATTATGTAGATTTCGTAGTATAATTTATTTTTTATTAGTTTAGTATTACGCATGTAACAAAAGGAAAATGTCCACCCTCACCGCAGCCCTTGTGTCATTTGAAATTCAGTACCCACACTGTACCGCACCCGCGTCCATCTTTCCTTATTATATATAACTGCACTTCTACATCATATTCTGCTACCTAATAAATAACATCATTCTTTTCAAATTCTTTGATATTAATAGTGAGAAATTACTTCAGATTGGATACATAAAATTACCAAAACGATTGTAATTTAGACCACCCTCTAAATTAAACTATGATCACAGCATTTACATAAGGTATCTATGGTAGAACCAAATTTCCCATTAGCAATATCTAACTTTTGGTTTTCTAGAACAATTTCTTTTTAGTGCTAACAGATGTTTGAAATTTTTTTTTGTGTTATATATTGATTTTTATTGATACCAAACTAGTTAACTTATTATTAATTTTTGATCTAATATTTTCATTTTAATTATTGCCAAAAATTGGAAATAATCTATTGTCTGAAAAGCAAAAATTGATTAATTTACTAAACTAAAAAAATCTATTTGTAAGGTTCTAATTAAAAATTGCATACTCTTGCGTGTCTGTAATTTATGACGAGGAGCAAATTACTGCGCTACGTAAGTGAAGCTAGGAATAAGAAATATAGCCATTTTGAATGAAATTTGGACTAAGCATTTGGAAAAGATAGGCTGAAATTGAACAAATAGACCACAGTTTTAGTGAATGCTGTATTATTTTTTAACGTTTTGAAATTGTATATATGCATCATATACTCTTGAAGAACTGAATTTAGTATTTTCAATTCAATGCCCAGATTTCATTGATAATTTCTATTCTAAGATACCTTATTTTGATCTGGCAAGCAACGAAATTGTAGAAAACCTCCTAAAAAATTTCATGAAAGTATGCAGAATTGGAATTAATTGGGTTGTTGCGGATTCAGGCTGGGCAGAGATTGGCCTAAATTTTCTGATTAGATTTATTAAAGAATAAACATCTAAAGATCACCCTACTACAAAACGAAAGAAATTAGGAACAGTTAACAGTGCATCAGACTGTATTCGAGACTCGCCTCACCCATTGCTCTAAGGAACAATAAGTGTGTTAGCCATCATAATAATGGTAAAATTAGTTAGGTGTAGGGAAAAATAATTCATTGTTAGTAATTGATAACATAAACATTCATTTTGCTTGTTCCGTTAGTTCGGTCCCCTGCCTTAACCCCAGTATATAAACAATGGAAAAGTTATTAAAAATTATCAATATTTTATTATTTACAAAATAAATTCCCAAGAAATTTAATAGTAAGTTACTAAGTTTACATTAATGTTAGAATAAAAAATAAACATTGGTCAATATATATTTATATACTTTAGTTATACTTTATTGAACTGAACGCAGAAATGCTCATTATCCGGGCAGAAAAAGACAGGTCTTGCGCCGAATGGCTTAGTCTCACAAAACAGTGCACCCAAATTTAACTAAATACAGTCAATGCAAGATAATTTCAAGACAATATGCTGAAAAATAATTTTTAAATTTTTGAATTTTTGCATCAATATCATATTCTCTTCTACAACTCAGTTTAAGATTTAACTTTCAGATTGTAGATTTTACATCAGCTACTAACATACTCAACTGCTTTGGTGTATCAAACCAAAAACTATAGAATCTTTTTTGAAGCAGATCATAAAATAGTGCCAAAGCGAGATTACCATAAGTGTGTCGTCCCGGGTTTGTGGCACAATTTTCAGCAAATATCCATCCCTGACAAAAGAGTTACTGTTTGTAATTACAATGCTGTTGAATTTAGTGTTATTAGAGAATTACGCAAGTAAAACAGAAGATTGTTATTACATGGTTTTTTCTAACTTTTCTCCTCTAAATGCTTAGATTGTTGAAAAAACTATTTTGATAAAATTCTGTTAGTCCAACAGTGAGAGTTAATGGAGGCTTAACCCAATGATATTGCAATATTGTTGCTTGAATTTTTGGTAAAAATTAAATTACTATGTAAAAAATTTGGCCTAAAAAAATTACGTAAATCATGAGTGTTTGTAGTTATCATTAGATAGAGAATTCCTTGATGATCAGAAAAAAGAAAATTCACAGCATGCCTACGCTCCTTCCGTCAATCCTTACTACAACTTAATCATGTTCTAAGCCTTTAACTTTACCTTCCTCATGTGATTAATTCAGAGTGAAAATCGTCCACAAACTGTTTTATGTGATACATAATATTTTGATTTTGAAGAAAAAGAAGATGATGTTATTAAGCCTTTTGCTCAAAAAATTAGTTGACTTCATTTGTGATAATAAATTCCGAAATCATTGATACAGGCCAAAAAATAGTGTAAACCTTCAAAGTTTTCTTCTTTTTTTATATTTTGTGAATAGTGGTACATATTTTGTTGATATTGAAATAATGCTTAATCTTTATTATTGATGTTTTACTTAGTGTCAAATGTAAATTGAAAATTAAACCGCAAAAATTTATCTTATTATGGTAATTGAAAATTCAAGCTTTTTTATATTTACATATACGCATTAATGCATGTTTAAGAAAACTATTATAGAATTATAAATACTTATTCATGACTACATACCAAAATTATATAACAAATGTTTGCAGCCTCCAAAGTATTTTACACTGTTTTAGTATGAATCTATCCTTCTCTAGCAATCCTTGTTTAGTTCCTTTAATACTGCGAGATATATTTTATGATATTTTATGATTAGTATGGCAAAATCAAACGCTCTCCAGTCATAGTGCATTAAAATTATCGAAAATAATTGTAACTTAGGCCATTTTAATTGGTTGATATTGTCTTTGTTGATATGGTAAAAACTGCAAGAATGCCACGATATACCTCAGATATAAAATGTATTAAATTAAAATTGGAATAACCACAAGAATTATATATATATATATATATATATATAGAAAATACGTAGTTCTCAAAATATCTACCTGAATGGCTTATTACTGTGACTCTATCAGCTAAAGAACACGGCTGACCACCACTAATATCTTTGAAGAAAACAAAATTTGAAAATGGACAGAAGTCTGAATTATCTAGATGAACATTTGCAAATCTTAAATCGCAGCTGTCAGTTGAAATTAAACTAAGGTTGCTGTAAACCTCTGCATGAACTGTTGGTAAAGAGCTATCATACACATATTCAGTAAACATAATGCTTCCACCGGTTTTTTTCACTTTTATGTAGAATGAATTTGATGTTGTCCAGATGCTGCAGGAATCAACTTTAATGTAAAGTTTACCAAAGCCATTATTATCAAAGTCTAGTGCATTTAGCAAATTAACTTTTGTGTTACATGGAACTCTAATAGTAGCACCATTCCGTGTGCGATTGCTTAATGAGACAATATTTATATTCAGAGGACACTGACAGAATATTTCTCCAATAAAGACCAATATGAAACCTAAACAAATATGTGATATGGACAGTTCAATTATAACAATATTTTTAGCAAAATACAGTATGATGCAAATTCTGAATTGTAAATTGTTGTGTACCAAGTTATTAGCAAATAATAATACATATCAAAACTATTTACTAAATTATATTGGAATGAGAAATGTTGATTTGTATAGATGAAAATTTGATTCCTTATAATTTTTTTTTATTTTTTAAGTGTTACATAATTTTAGGCTCAATATGAATTTCTAAGAATTTCTTATTGTTTTTCGATTGTTTATTCATTTCCATCAATCAGTGTCGTAGAATAACTCTGTCGTAGCTAAAACAGTCAAAACTCAATTTAAAACTTAAACAAGTAAGTGGACTGCCCTCAAAGTTTCAGGTAGAAACAACAGTAGAGCTATTTATCTGGCATCACACTATAGTCTCTGATGTTCCAAGTTAGCTGGCAAACTGAATGCTGAAGTAAATATATGTAGGCTTTATGCTGGATTCAAATAGAAGTAAACTCCAGCTTTGAATTTTAAGCATAAAAAGAAGGGGTTATAAAAACTTTGGTTGATGATAGATTGGGATAATACAGTGCTCCCAGACTAAATAAACTTTAAACATAAAGGTCCAGAGCACCATAAATAATTTTAACATTACCTAAGAAAGTCAGAACCAGAATATTCTTGGTGGGAATTTTAAGGCAGATTTTTTGTGCTTGCAAAGTCATGATTCATTCTGTTTAAGCAACCTAATGCTAATAGAAGGGGGTCAATTATTATTGAAGTATATTAGTACTATGAAATAACATTTAATCAATCTTCTTATTATGAAGCTTTATATACTAATGTTATCAATTAGCAAAATAACGCTCCATTACTTATACATCATGTGCAATAAAGAAATTGTATATATAAAAAATATTTTGCAGAATGGTGTTTGTAAATGGTGGACGATATTCCACTAGACATAATGCTACTGACTACATGAAATACACTTAGACCAAAATACCTCAGGAAAAAATACATATATAAAGGATTCAATTCATGATTTGCTGTAGTATTATTACAATGCATTAAACAATAATAATCAGATATCAATTAATTTAAGCTTGTATTTTCTATAATTAAATATGAAAATCCAAATGTATATGTAAAATTTGCAGCAGCTAAAAAATAAAAAAAATATAGTGAATGGAATTTTCTGCTAGAAGACTTAACATTTCTCATACCAGTATATCAGTGAAAACTTTTTTTTGAAAAATCCCTATACTCTTATCATTCAAACAAAGAATNGAACCATTCTTCAAAGTTTGGGGATGTACCATCAGCTTTTCCAGAGGATTGCCACGTTGGCATATTGATTTTTAAATTGTCATCCATTTTTAGTGGTGGTAGCTTAGATTGAAAGGAAGTTTTTTTTTCTTGAGAGCTTTTGATAGCTTGTAGCATGTTATTTATTCAATCTAGTTTGTCATTAAGATTATTAAGTATCAGATTATTTATCAGTGATTGAGGGAATTGTGCCCTTGGTAGTGTTGTCTCACTAATAGGTGTAAATTGTGAAGGTTTGTTAATTTCAGTTGGGACTTGTTTTTCATAATGTCTTGTTTCTTGAATTATCAGAGTGGGTTATTTATGATAAGAGGAGTTTGTATTATGCACAAATTCCCTTTGATGTTTTTTAGATTTTGTAGATGCATTTTTGTAGTTTCTACTTGTTGTTTAAGTAGTTGATTCTTTCCTTCTTAAGCAATTCAGTGGCTTGTCACTTGAATATTTTGCTCATTACATTCTTTGATTTTATTAACAAGTTCTGTTCTAGAACTTTATATTGTTCTCATTGTGTTAATTGCATTTCATTCTGTAATTGCTCGTTTTGGTCCTCCATTTCTTGAAGCTCTGTGTAGTCTTTGGCTCACTTTCTGGACCATCTCAAATAACTTTAGAATTTTTTGTTTGTCTTGTTTTAAGTCAGCTACTTCATTTAGAATATTACAGTTTTCCAGATGAATTTTGTAAAAGCGCTTGCAGCTTACAACTTGTATCAGTTTCATTTACCTTTTCAAGTTTTTCTGTTAATTTTTGAAATATTTTATTGATTAACAGCTCTTTTGTGAAGGAGCCATATTGTGATCGTGAAATTTGAGCAGACTGCATAGGAATTGCGCTTTTTTACCAAAACTGTCCAAAATATATTTTACTAATAAGTCGCCAACTTAAATTTTTTGTATATTAACCAAGCACCTAATATAAATAGAAATATAAATAGCTAAAAAGTGACAAAGCACCTGATATATGTATATATATATATATATATATATATATATATGTATAGTAATAAAAAGTTTCTATACTGACCAAAGAGTACTTTTAAGTACACCACCTTATTCAACAATAATATAGAAGTGCAAAGATGAATAAGTAAAAAATATGAAATGATCAACTACCATTTGGCTATTAAATCATAAAAAAATTTTAGCAGTCTTTTCATGTTTTTACAGTGCTTTGACAGTCGCACACATTTATAAACTCTTACACTTTCATCCATATGTAATGTTGTTAAACTGAATTGTAGTGTATATAAAGACTAACAGCGATTTTCTATAACTTCAAAGTGCAATTGACCAATAAAATGCCAAGAGTGTGTTGAATGACACCAAAACTTTGCTCAATACTATGACAATCAATTTCTGAGGTTGTGGACTTAAAAGTACATCTCGATCACTTAAGGATATATATATATATATATATATATATATATATATATTATGTACATATCAAATGTGATTTCAAAGGATGCTCTCACAGTTCACTTTTGAAATATCATACTCTTTGTTTATGCTTTAAATAATCCGATTAATGGAATGGAAATGACTTTTGCAATGTTCATAATTGAGTCTAATTTTCTAATTTTGAAGGTATTTACTTCTATGCTATATTGGATATGTTGACAAGGGTTAGAAGTTCATATGGAGCTGAAATATACTTTAAAAATCAAACAACGTTTAATAGCTAATATTTGACTTTGATTTTGATCTGAAAACACAAGTTAAATACAATTACATCTCTACTTCAAAGATTTATAAAAATATCCTCATGATATTTAAAAATTTATAATTCTTTAAATCAATTTTTTGACATGTTTCTTCAAAACTTGTTTCCACATCATCTTATAAAGAAAATTGTATATCAATGTTTAGTAATCATGAAAAATTTGATGAAAATATAAAAAACACAGAAAGAAAATCTCTGGAAAATTACGATTCATGCAAGATATTACGATTCAATTGAATGATAAACTACTTTTATTTAATACAATTTTAAAATGTACAAAGATTATGCAAATGCTTGAACTTAATTCACAACAAAGATCAAATATCAAAAGAGCTGACTGTATCATTAGTGTATAAATGTGAAATTTAGAAATAATAAATAGTTGAAATCACTTATCATGTTGATAAGTAAATCTAAGAGCACAATGGCCATTTTATACTTGAAATTTTTTATTACTTTCGCAAAATCACAATCGAAAAATGTTATATTTACCACTCTGAATAGAGAGAAATATTACATAGGCAAATTAATTCAACAAATATTTGCTTTGGTATTGATTATATTTAGTGAATGCAATTATTTGCCAAATAAAACTATCGAGTATGCAATAGCAATTTGAAATTTCTGCATTACATTGAATATAATTTCACTGTGAAATTATAGTTGCACATTGCATTTCCTATGCTTGACTTTAAATCATAGTATGTAATTACGATTTCAAAACAAAGAGTACAAAATTTATTGTAGCATAATCTTACTAATTTGCAAATCTCCCAAATAAAGAAGAAAAGGATCAAGAAAAAGAATGAAGAAATTAATAATATATACTAATCAATTTTAATCAATTATACGAGCCAGTACATGTCGCCTAATTGTTTGACAAAAATTGAGGACGAATCACTCCTTGTTGGTTTTAGTTTACGGTAAAGAACCACGCAATGCGTGGTTTATGCAAAATTAAAACGCGACAGGTACTTGTTTTAATTAAACATGTTTGTAAAAATTTTAGTTTAATAGTGACAAATCATAAAAATAGGTTGATGAAATAAATTCTTTGGAATTGCATTTATCTATTATTTTAAGGTTTGATTTATTAATTACAATGTAAAGCTAAACGGTTTGTGAAAAGTAGCGGTCAGGATAACATTGCAAGAACAACTATTAAGGTTTGAGTGTCTGACCATGAAATGCAATTAGGCTATGAATAGGGGTAAGGTTTTTACACTATCACGCTTAGCTTGCTATAGATTGCAACTCGTTTTACATGTACCGACAGCTCAATAAAGGATGAGTAGCCACTGTAGGATTAAGTTTACTATTTTAGATCTAAATTAGTGACCATAAGTGACCGATAAGAGACCGTGTTGTATTTTATTGAATTATTAATTGTAAGTTAGTAGGCTGCTTTGTTGATTAATTAGTTATATTTAAACCATTGATTTGATTAATGTTATTAATGTTTTGTATTTTACAATCAGCAGCTAGTTTCAATTCCAATTCCTTTATTGCTCATGTGATTACAACACACTCAACATAGTGCATGTTTTACAAAAGTGATAGAGTTAAAGCGACAACAAATTCATATATATATATATATATATATATATATATATATATATATATCTAAATAATATATCTTTCTTTTTTAAATAATAAATATTGAAAAATTGCATTTATGTAAAAAAATGGTATTACTTCAAATCTTTAGATTAAGCTTTTGAAATTTTTCAGAAAATGAAAATTAAAAATAATATCATTCATATTGATTGTAAAAATATATATTTATATCTCCTACCAAATGTTTTATAAAACATTACCGCGTATCAAACATAAATCTTTGAAACTTTGAAGGATAGTGTGTCTTTAATATACCTACCCCATGGCAAATATATTTAAATTCGAGTAAATTCTGCGGGAGCAGCACGATAATTTTGGTGTAGTTTATAAATTGTAAAAATATTTTTGCTGCAAATTATTTGCTGATGATGATTATATAATATAAACGAAAGGTACAATGTGTATATATATATATATATATATATATGTGGTGTCCATAAAGTCTGGACACGGTAAAATTTCATAATTTCGCCTAACTATCTAAATGAGTTAAATTTATTACATTTTTAAATTGAGCCTCCGTAGCCACTGAGAACTATATCTTTAAGTCTCTCTTGAAGCATGGATGCAAAATTATGATTAATTTTAAAGCCTATATTGAAAAATAGTTAATTTTATTGTCAAGAATACGGACACCCTGTATATATATATATATATATATATATATATATATATATATATATATATATATAGTAATTTGCTCTGATTTGTACCATAAGCACTATGCTATGTGGTAGTATCCATATTTATTATCAAATTGGATGCTTCCCATAATGCAAATCAGTCTATTTTGATTAAATTGTTGTTCCCCTAGAAAACGATTACATTTTTCGAGGTATTTTTTAATAAATCTAAACTTTAAAATTAAGAGACTTTTTTTCCAAATGCATGATACAACGCACTTACTTTCGTAGTGAAAGTTTTATTTTTTAATTACAATGTCAAACGAAGCGTTGTGTCCAAAGTATTTAAGTATTTATATTTATTTTAGATTTCATTCTATAATTTTAGTGTAGTTTATAAATTGTAAAAATATTTTGCCACAAATTATTTGCTGATGATGATTATATAATATAATCGAAACGTTCAATGTGTTTTCCTTTTAGAATATATATATATATATATATATATTTACATAAAATATTTATATATATTTATATATATATATATATTTAGGGTGTTCATAAAGTTTGGACACAATAAAATTTCATAATTTCGCCACTATCTAAATAAGTGAACTTCTTTCCGGATAAAGTACATTACATTTTTAAATTGAGCCTCCATGGCACTGAGAAATATAAGTTTAAGTCTCTTTTGAAGCATCGATGCAAAAAAATAAATAATGTTATAGTCTACATTGATAAAATAGTTAATTTTCCTGTATAGAGTCTTTACGGACACCCTATATATATGTATATATATATATATATATATATATATAAAAGACAAATTCTGGATTATACATTCCTTACCATTCAAATTGTAACAAAGCATACAAAATAAATACAATCAAAGCTTTGTTTAATAGGGCTAAACTTACATCCTCAAATTACAAACACCTTACAGATGCCACCAACAAAGTTTTTAAAATACTTGAAGATAATGGTTATCCGCACAAATTAATCAAACAATATTCAAACACTTTATTTTGCAATAACAAAGAGGACAATACAATAGAAAAGCTTGATGAAACCAAGATCAATGTATATTTAAAGCTTCCTTATGTATGTAACCAAATTCAAAGTTTAAAAAAGAAAATAACAACTATGAATACAAATTTAAAATGGACAAAGATCGTTCCTATATTTACATCGTATAAAACTAAAGATATGTTTTAAAATAAAGTTCCAATTCCAAATAATTTAGATTCCTCTGTTGTCTACAATTATAAATGTGATGATTGTGAAAAATCATACGTCGGGGAAACAAAACGACATTTGGTAACAAGAATGAAGGAGCATATTAACGGACACCAAAGATCAGAAATATTTATGCATGAACACAAAGCTAATGAAAAAAATTTTTACATGCAACTAAGAACACAACATCCTAAAATTGGCGAAGCTTTAATCATCAAGCTAACAAAGAAACATCAATTACTAAATAAGCAACAAATTTAATCCCAAATTGTTTTTCCCCTAGAAAACGATTACATTTTTCGAGGTATTCTTTGATAAATCTGCACTTTAAAATCAGGAGACATTTTTGCCAAATGCCCAATTTCGAATAAAAACAAATTTTTATAAGAAATTAAACTTTTTGGTATTAAACTGCAAACTATTGGCTAATTTTCCAAATTTCAGTAAAAACGTTAACAGAGCATGCTAGAATGCGCTTACATTCGCACTGATTAAAAAATTTTCAGTTTTTAAGAAGGTAATATAGTCATTCATCACTGTTCAATGAAGTTTTTATGCTTACTACATGTGCTTAGCTATACTTATGTAATCAACTAATAGTTTGGACATCATTTTTCAAAGGTTGGGTAGTCTGGGGCTCATTATATAGTCAAAAATTTTATTTTACAAAGAGGTATATAGTGTATTCTAACTACCTATTTTCTCTAGCAATACTCTTACATAGCAAATTTATTTGTCTGCATTTTTGAACTATTTTATCCATTCCTCTTAGGTTGGGCCTGCTCATGCAACTATTCTGATAAAACGTATTCTTGTGCTTGGCATGCATTAGTCTAAATAATTTTTTAAATCGAGAAATTCGATTTTTCAAAAATTTTAAAATTCTTTCCGTAACTCCTGTTCAAATAATGAGGTGGTCTAACAACAACTACCTTTAAAAACTTATAGTCAAACTTAAATATATTTTTCAACAAATTCTTAAGAAATTATATAATAATATTTCAAAAACTTAATTAGTTGCCGTACAAATATACATTAAACCTGAGGTATTGATAGGTATCCTTTTATATACTGATGAAAATTTTTTTTCTTGTTTTTGTCAAGTCAAGCTTTTTGAAAAAATACTAATTTTCAACTGTGTCTTTATATGTTAAATTGTAAGACAACATTTCAAAAAATTTGGCAATTTCAATATTTTTTTATTTTCACAAAAATTGTTGTGCACTTAGCATTGGTTGCAGAATGCAATATTAGTTCATAACTATAAAAACCGAGTTATTTTTGTCTAATTTGCTCATTAAGCTCAATAGGCTCTCTAACAGATTAAGCAGGGTACATTCATATGCAAAATTTGTTTTCAATAGACAAACTTAAAAAAATCTATAAAACATTCAATAAAATCGCAAATTTTTAAAATGAGTTTATAATAGTATTTATTGCCCTGATATTTTGAATAACATTTTTCAAAATGATTGAAAAATTTTAAAATATAATACATACTCAATTATGAGAATTTGGTTGTTATTCTATTGATTTCAACTAGACAATAATAAATAACAGATTTACTATGAAAATTTTTTTGAGGAAGTTCTATATACGAATTATTTTGGAAAAAATTTTTTTGGATGGGCCTTTGACAATTTTCTAATTTTTCTCATTTGATGCCATTGGGAGTACATTCATTTGAAATGAGCCCAGAAAATATAATCAAAATTTTGAAAAAATTAAATTTTCCCTGCTTAAAATATTTACATGGCATTATATATCACACAACTATATTAGTATAATTAAAAATATTTTGCTAAATTTTTACTTATGCTTAAGAAACACTATTGGTATAGTCTTGATGTAATGATCACATTGATATTGTTTTTCACATAATTTTCACCTTGATTATCTTGAAATTGTTTGATTGCAGCAAAAAACACTTTGCAAAATTATTTAATGCAGCAATGTCAATAATGAATAACGTGTTCAATAGAAGAAAAAAAACCTACTCATGAGATCTTCAATCTAAGAGAACTCCTAGAATTAACAATTGATATATTGAATAGATTAGTATTTGATTTTAAAATATTCTAAAATAATAAGAAGTAATAATAAATATAACTTACAAATTAGATAAGCATAGTTCGATTTATATATTAGTAGAATAGTTAATGTCATGATTTAACACAATGCCATTGCCAAATTTAACTAAATATCTTGCACATTGAGTTTATAAAATTAACATCATTTCAATCAAATATTTGAATCTTGCTCAAATTACAAAAGCTTAACAAGGTTTGTATACAATCACAAAAGATCTCAAAAATAATTGATATCCACAAAAACTAATTCGTAAGATTATTGTTAGGAAATTTTTATGCAATACAATAGATTCAAATTCTATGCATAACCAAGACAAAACAAAAGTATACTGAAAGATACCATTTATAAGATCCCAAGAACAACTAAAGTAAACATTATTACCATACAACAAGGAATTATCAACTTCAAAAATTTGTCCAGTATTTTATGCAAAAAAGACAATGGAAATGTTCCCTAATAAAGATCGTACACGCATTTCATTGTCTTCTGCTATCGTTTATTCATACGACTATAATGAATGTTCAAGTTCATACATTGGTGAGACCAGAAGGCATTTAGAAACTCGGGCAAAGGAACATATAAGAGGGCATCTACAATTCGAAATATATATATACATGGATGTGAACCATGGCGAACTTCACTACAGACCTTTGCAATGTTTAACTGGAAGCATCGACTGGAGGCGAACGAATTACATGCTATTGGGGGATTTTTCATATTTTTATTACAATTTTTATATAAATAACACCATTACGGACGATTGTATTAAAAAACTCAGTATCAAAATTCAATATTTATGAGAAATTAATATAATTTACCCTTTGCTCTTCATAAGTTATTTACATTATAGGGAATAAATTAATGAACAACAAGAAAATGATAATCTATTATTTACTTTTTGTTTTGGCTCTCTGCTTGATCTTGGAGTAGCAAAAGACGTGTATTTGTTCAGAAAGATGTTTGAAAGAATCTTAACACATCGTTTGTCAATTTCAAAGTGACAGTAGTCCTTCAAACAGGAAAGAACGTTTGACAAGGATGTAATGCACACTTGTGTTTTCACTTCTCCAAATAACACGTAAGCAAAGAATGTAAATTGGTAGAGAGTATCGTTTGGTATCCTTAAATTACCACGGTTGAGTTCATTTGTAAATTTACCAAATTTTTCAAAGTAAATGTAGGTGTCCTCGATTAATTCTTCTTCAGTCTTAAAAGCAAGATACCCGGCAATGTATACCAAGGTTTGCTTGACAGAATTCGGGATGCTATCTTCTAAGATTTCCATCTCTTCAAAGATGTTCAGAGAATCCTCATTCATGTTGAAGCTGCAAAGATCGCACTGATAGCCCGATTTTGCCTCAATTTCGAAGAAGTTTTGCCGGTAACATTTGAGCATGATATTAGTTTGATGAATAGCAAGTTTTTCTAATACTTGATGAACATTAATAAAATATGCTCCACCAACACCTTGTCTTAACCTACCGAACATCTTTTCAAGTGAATCAGTTGTAAATAAACCAAACAGTACATACTCGTGTGTAGAAGTCAAAAGTTGCTTAGCAATGTCAACCAATCCTCGACATGTTACANACTTTTTGTTTTGGCTCTCTGCTTGATCTTGGAGTAGCAAAAGACGTGTATTTGTTCAGAAAGATGTTTGAAAGAATCTTAACACATCGTTTGTCAATTTCAAAGTGACAGTAGTCCTTCAAACAGGAAAGAACGTTTGACAAGGATGTAATGCACACTTGTGTTTTCACTTCTCCAAATAACACGTAAGCAAAGAATGTAAATTGGTAGAGAGTATCGTTTGGTATCCTTAAATTACCACGGTTGAGTTCATTTGTAAATTTACCAAATTTTTCAAAGTAAATGTAGGTGTCCTCGATTAATTCTTCTTCAGTCTTAAAAGCAAGATACCCGGCAATGTATACCAAGGTTTGCTTGACAGAATTCGGGATGCTATCTTCTAAGATTTCCATCTCTTCAAAGATGTTCAGAGAATCCTCATTCATGTTGAAGCTGCAAAGATCGCACTGATAGCCCGAATTTGCCTCAATTTCGAAAAGGTTTTGCCGGTAACANAGCAATGTCAACCAATCCTCGACATGTTACATAAAGAGATTTAGCTTTGTCTTTGGTAAAACATTTGCATCTTTTTCCTCTTTGTTCTGCCATATTGTCAGCTATATTTGCCAAGTTCAATAGAAAATTTAACCTCTGATCTGAAGCATCTTTTATTGGAGCCATGTCGGGGTCATTGAATCTCTTGTCACCATATGAGTTTTTGCAGTTGGCGATTTTCCAAAATCGAACAAATATTTCAACAAAATAAACTGTTCCTTCATTATTGTGAACTGCTGCATTGGATTTTAAATCTGCAATTGTGTCATCTGAGAAGATATTTAAACATGTTGCTCCTCTTTGATGTTCAATTGGTTTAGGGAAAACACTGACTTCTTTGACACGTGACGGCCGGAAAATGTCTTTTTTCTCGACATTAAATAAGTCCACAATGTCAGCTGTGTGATGCTGATCTCCGTCAGTAAACTCAATTACCTGCTGTTTCTCTGTTATCCAATTATTTCGAACAGACTTCAGGAGGTGTACGAAGTCAAACAGCAGATATAAACCATTTTCTGTTAGCCAGAGTTTTTTAACTTGACATTTGAACAGAAAGACTGATTAGTTCTATTGTTGTCGCATATGATACCAAAGAGATTACCACCTGCCTCTTCTATGCAATTTCAAATAATCATAAATTGTTCAAACAAAAATGCAGAATCAAGACATTTAACTGGTAACATCTTATATAGAATAGTTGGACCACCAAAGAAAGTGACCATTTGAAAAGCACGCATTGCGTTTGCTAATTCATCTGGTCTATTAACTGCGCTACCAAATATTTAGCCTGCATGCAAAAGTAGAGCCGGTTTAATATACACTTCATCAATCAACAGTAAACACATCGTTTGACGATCTTCTACACCACTAAAAAAACCTTGTAGGATTTGACTATCTTATACATTATTACATTTAGATGTTAGACGAGTAAGAGTGGCAAACTTGTTAACTGATACTTTTCAAAGAAACGTTTGTACAAAGCTCTGCTTGTGGTAAAATATTCAAATGCTCGTACTAGTGTTTCAGGAGAATATTTCCTTTGACTTACATTACATGAAGATGAAGTTGATGAGACCTGATCGATAAGAACTTTTTCCTTCCCACTAACATTCATATTACAGAGAAATGAAATAGCTTCTTCGATAGCTGACCATGAGATGAGACGAGTGATGGGGTTCACTGACAATGGCTTGATGGTGCAACGACTGCCATAGTGATATGCTGTAAACGAAAAGTCTTTACGAATTTGTAGCAAAAACTTTGGAATACAGGTAGGAGTGACATATTCCAACGATTGAATTGTAATACCATTATTTGCAGCAAAAGTACTCAATGGGAATCTAGTAGTAAAGAAAGGCAGGGTAGTATATATGCAGCTTTCTCAAAATGATCAGTTTTCAATAACTTTTTACTCTTTTCTATTGATTTTGATATGAAAAAAGGCGTTTTTTAGAAATTCTGGATTTGGCAGCCATTGGTCAAAAAAACTACGGCCATTACCCGTATAAATAATTATTCAATTATACCCCCATTTTAACTATGTACCAATATGTTTTCGAGCAATTTTTTGCATTTTTTAGAAAACCTCTAGAGGTCTATATAAAAATATCAAGAATGAATAAAGTTAATCACAATTTGGTTAAAGAGAGAATTAAATCTTTAAATATTGTGAATCAATGTCTGTTTCACGTCAGGTCGACAGGTACAGGTCTCATTAAAAATTTTAGTATTACATTAAAGAAAAAAGAAAATATTTTTCCAAAATTATTTTCCTTAAAATGTTAAAGTAGTTCGATTGGATGTTGTATTTACAGATATGTCTTGTTCATACATAATCAACGCATAGAATTTAAATGGATCTGCAGGAGCACCTTGTAAAGTATATCGAAATCTAATTTCATTGATAGCATTTCGAGATGTATCTTTTTGTTTAGATAAATCAAATACAAT
>CABFPE010000419.1:552118-567671 GCA_900660155.1 Hofstenia miamia | reverse complement strand
AATTAATTGCGATTGGTGTCATTGCAAACCAAACAGTAAATCATGAAAGTACTATGGTTTTAAATGAAAATTTCAGATTTTAGGTGGTCATTCATGTCTCCCTTATTTTTGCGCCGAAATGTGGGCTGCAGAAGTAATGGCAAAAACGAAAAAATTCCGTTAATAATCGCAATTCCTATATAAACGCCTTAGATATTTGTGTTGACTCTCGCTCAATGCAACGTTTTTGCATTTTCCGTCATAATCACTAATATATATATATATATATATATATATATATAACCAAACAAAATGTCTAAGCAATATAATACTAAAAAAGAATGAAGTGCTAGTAAGGTGCATATGTTGTGCTAAAAAAGTGCCTCAATGACGTCCTTAGCACCTACATTGCCCTGGACTTATCACATTTGCAGCACATTTTTGAATAAATGCTTTGCACTTAAAGACGTGCTTAGCACGTTTTTTTAATTTTCGAAAAGACTGTTTGCACGTGCTAGGCACATTATTTGCATATTGGGATGGTATATGATTCTTTTGCACAGCTTTCGTGCGTTAAATGTGTTCAAAGTATGCATTGTATTATTATGTCTCTTTCAAATTGGATTTACGAATGGTGTTGAAGATATATTCGTCAATTTATTGCTTATTTTAATTAATTAAACATTAAGTAATGATATTCACAGCACACTCGACTTATCCACATTGTGTAAACAAACTAAATGGAGTATTTTTTAAGGAAATAATTCATTCCTGACTACTAAATATTAAACAGCTTTTTATTCTTAAGTAAGAAAACGATTTAAAAAAATATTTTGTAGAAATCATTTTCACCCAATTAAAATGTTATACTCGAAAATTTAAGTGTACAATAAAGTAGTTATTTCAGTGTAATTATAAACAAATGTAGTTATTCTTACCCAAAAAAAACGAAACTTGTTTAAAATTGATTAAACATGAATGTTAAGTCACATTTATATACATGCAAATAATTGCAAGAAAATGCATGTTGCATGCCATATGACATGCATTCTTTTAAGTTTAGGCAAATTTCGTTCTATTGGGTTAGTGAGGAAGACCCACTATTAGTGCTGGGTATATAACTGATTAACAGTCTTAAATTTCTTACTGCTCACTATGTCACGTAAGTATACACCCCTGTACCTGGTCGGAGATACATCAATTACATTTATGAAGCGTTGAAAGCCGCTCTACATGTCGTTAAGGATACCAATATGAAAAGCAGCGCAGCGGTGAAGCAAATTGGAGTTCTCAGAATAACCATTTTCGACAAAATCTCAGGACAATATCCTCGAAAGACTGGCCGCTAACCAGGTCCTTCGAATTCGAATAGTACAGCTGTAGGAAGTCTAGAAATAGAGAATCCCGGAAACAGACATCTGTCTTCAATGTGGAGCAAACTACTGGAGATATGCGAGTCCCGGCTGGGTGCAGTGCCTGAACTGTGTTAAAATGGTTTTGTGGCAAGTCCAAACAATTCCACAGATTATCCATTCAACGTATGCATGCGGTTTAGGGAAGATAATTTTTTTATGATTTTATAATGTCTCATTTCCACAGTTACGATTTTACCGCTTTTGTAGCGAACTCAAACCCAACCAAAAAACCAAAACTAGGCAACTTCCTAACATAGCATTAATCAGGTATTAAATTATTATTGGTAAAGTGACCCCGCGATTGTGCTGTATTCGATAGGCAACATAAGTGTGAACTAAAAAAATCGGTTGAGTAATAGAATGGCTAATGCATGAAATGTAAAGGAATGCCGCGAAAAAGTGGCGAGATCACCCCGTTTTACGGTATATCATATATAGGGTATCCATGAGACAAAAATACCATATCTATCCATATTCACCCTCAAATATATAATATATAATATAGGCAAATGTGTTTAGTTGATTAGTGTTGATTTCAATTTAATGTAGTTTTACATGAAGATTGTAGAAGCACACTAAGCCTTAACGTGTTTAATTAGATTTTAATAAGGTACTACATTCTAATTACTTATCGAAATTTTAATCGGCTTTTTCATAATTCGGCGGCGGTGTTTTCATGTTTTTAACGAAAAACAAAAAAATTCGGCGAAAATTAAAATTAATGAATTCTAGCGAATGAACATACAGCCTTGTGCATAATTATTCGGACTAATTAATCGTTCTGTTGATAATTGAAGAAATTCGCAAATTTTTTTCTGTGGAATTTTTTCCAGGAATTTTGAAATTATAATTTTTCGTATTTCGAAGGGAATAGTATTACCACGCATTTTTTGTTAATAATGATATATGGTCAGCAATTGTCAGAAATGTTAAGCTTGCACCTAAATAATAAGAGGTACATTCTGAAATTAAGTATTTACAATTTCGAAGTTCTAGTGACAACAAAGAGAACGTTAATGTGAAGAACATTAGCCTGAACTATTATGCACAGGGCTGTATATTTTTCAACATTTTCAAAAAGAATGTTAAGTCGATTGCTCCTAAAAAATAACCATACTGAATCCATCAAAGTGATTAAAAAACTAACATATAACACCCTTATACGCAAGTATTGGTGTGAATTAATGTAATGCGTATGGTAATTTCAGATTTATTCAAACTAGCTTACTTAAGAATTTTCTTCATGTAAATAGCGATATGCTTTCAATTAAACATATCAATACAATCACCAATATGTAAAAACAGCTTTACGTACTGCGAAAATGGAAGTAAAATATTCGAATGACACCTTGCAACTGGCGTGCTCCTCGTGGGGAATGCGTTTTATTCGTTTTTATGCAACTGAAGAAGATTTTAAAAAACCTTCGCCACAAATTTTATAGTAAGAAAAACATGCAGGTATTTATAATAGTACTGTAATTTATTTGGAACATTTAAGATTACGATTAAGGAAATTCATAGGAATTATTGCAGGCTTGCATATGAAAATCAATTATCTTTCATTTCCGTTCCATTTTCATATTTTCCATTAATTTCACATTTTGCTATAACTATTTTAGCTAATGCTATGTTTCTGCGGGACCGCAATTTTACCGGAGTTAGTCCCATTGGATTGAGACCCATCTCTGTCAGCAACACAATTTCTGTCAACAGCACCAGATCATGGAACACTGATTGGTGAAGATTTACCAGCAAAAGTTTTAAGGGGAAAATGTAAAAAGTGACACCTTTTTAAAATAAAAATTTGAAATTAACTTCCAACATAATATTAGTCTGTTTTAGAGCATAAAAACTAGAAAAAACAGAAAGCATATGCAAAAAATCAACACTAACCAACAGATTGGAATAATTTATTAAATAAAAGCTGCAAAATATACTTATAACAGTATTTCAAGTATATACACTTTTAGCAAGACGAGGTAAAAATTTTTATATTTTGTCCAAAGCCAGCATAAATTTTAAACTGAATGCATTATTTCAACCTAAGAGCCTCTTCGAAAAACCAACAAGGCATACATTGATGTAAACTTTATAAAAACAATTTGCAAAGTGAATGACTATTCATTTTTGGTTTTGCATGGTTCTCTGGATAATATTATTTGCAAGATGTAAATATTTATTCACGAGCTGAAGCATTGAAAAAACATCAAAAAGTAGCTCTTCATTAAATAAATAAAGAAATTAGGACTTGCTACAATTCCTTGTAGTATTGTTAGAAATAAGTGAAAAAATATTTAACTTTAATTAACAGTATCATATAGTTAAACACGTTCATTAAAACTGAAAATCTACCCCATTTCAACTCGATTCCCTTTCAAAAACTGGACACAAAAGCGATCCCATCCAACCCAGACAAAAGCCGACCCACAGGAAATAAAAATGATCGATATAAACATTTCCTTTGCTTTTGAATTAGGGGAATCCAATAACTCGAAATCGATCACTCTCAACTAATGGGTTTGATAGTGCGTAAGCAGTTTCATCTGTATTACCTAAAATTCCCACAAGTACAGATTCAGCACTATCGACGATATCAGTTAATACTAAGCAAAACAGTATACTAATATGTAATATATGCGATAAAATTACCATAAAATATTGCCATTAAAACAAGGAAACAATACGTGGACGCTAAAAAACACCAAAAGAATCTAGCAATATAAATAATGTGGACAAACATTTCACAAAATCGGTATTTTTATAAATTTGGAACAAATTATCTACCGGATAATTTTTTAGTAGGAAAATTGAAGATCCTTCAATGAAAGATTTTGGTACACGGCGAGGTCGTCGAGACAAAGAATAGCCGGTAATACATAAGTGCTTAATCTCTTTACGGAGTCGACTTATTGAGGCAGCGGAACCTTCTGCTTTTAAGAAAAGACGAAAAGGGTTGTTCTCCTACATATTTGAGTTAGAATATTAAATAGTTTTTTAAAAACAATGCATGTAATTAAGCAATACAAAATCTTTATACATAAAAATTTCAAAGCTTGTACAAAATTTAATACATTACTTAGCATGATCGAAAATTAATGGGACTTATTATATCCAAAGCTACAATATATTGACAAAAAGCGAAATCTAGTATTTATTACATGTATGTTGCCTGATTCTCTTGTACATAAGCTAAATGATGCAAAAGATTTTTATATTGGTGGATAAACGCTTCTTTTGTAATGGCTCATAAATCATCAGAAAGGAAATTTTCAAGATCTTCGCCATTAGAAAAATTGATTAAGTTCCGTTTGGCCTCTAAGTCACTAAATATCTATCCAAGAGATTGTAGTCTGATGAATATCGAGCCTGCTTCCAAACAGTTAGACCTTTATCATTCAGAAATTTAGTCGTAAGCGCTGACACGTGAGGCTGTGCATTGTCGTGAATCAAGACAAGGTATTTCCAGGCGACTGCTTATGTTTGATGTGACCATTTCTGATGCATTGATTCTAAATAAATAAATGTACAAATCTGAAGTGACTGAAATACGGACATTTGGAAAAATCATTTACAAATAAGAGTCATAATAACGATCGCCATGCTTTTTTCTGTTAAATTGTTCAACCTGGCACTTTGGCCTTGTCAGAAGGACCATGACACCAGGCGGTATTTGATGTCTTTGTGCCGATGCTTCGCAAATAAAACCACTTCTCGTCAATAAATGTAAACGTAGTTGATGTTGACTGTTAGAAAATTTTCAATCCAGGAAGTAGCACATTCAACTCGTTGATCATTTGCTGGAACACAGTTTAGTTTTCGCAGTTTCAGCATCTTGTGGATGTTGTCAGAGATCGTTCTGAAACTGAAGCTGGTTTGTTTTATTAGATCTCGTATAGAAACTTTGAGATCCTCATTGATTAGTCTTTCAGCCATTTGGCAGTTGTCCTCATTGCATATTGAGGCAGGACGTCCAGATCGAGAAGCGTCAGCAAAGCTTGTTCGAGAATACGATTCAAATTCAGCAAAAGTTCAAAACACAGTAGCTCTCGATGATGCTTTTGGTGACGTAGTGGCCACCAACCGACGCCATACAAGTGATCAATAATAACGTTTCCTGTACAAAAGAGTTTTTATAAACCGTAGGGATAGTGTTAATATTTCTTTCACAATACTTAATTTCTACCACACCTCACCATAAAGGTTATGTCACCTCATATAGAAAATAAATCACAAGACAAAACCCTACTGCCTTTTGGCTTCTGTTTGCTCACAGTTGCTTTCGCTTTGATACATGTATAAAAATACTTAATAAATTCTTAATTCCAACCTAACCATATTCCTAGTCTCATTTGGAGTGGTCCAGGCAAGGCAACTCTCACAAGGCAGTTTCACTCTCCCGAAGATTTAAGGGCTTTAGGATTGATTTAGCATTTTAAACAATTCAATAAATAAGATAATTAAATAATGATAACGAATAAACCCAAAGTAACGTTGAAGTACGTTAGTGGTCTTCGATGGAATGCCCAAGCTAATGTACAAAAGTATAACACAGGATCTTTTGTAACTCTATTTAAAAGCCTTCGTTTAAATAGAATTTGTGCCGAGGATCGAGTAACTCACAAAAACACGGCGACTGCAAAGAATAATCGTTGCAAGTAAACAACACAAATCGTTTTTCTTATTTATAGTAAAAGTAACATTTTACCTGCCATTCAAATTCAATTTCCAGCGCTTTATTTTTACAATTGTTGAAACATAATACGATATGTACACTGTGACAAAGTATTAATTTTGTATTTACAATAAAAGTATCCCAGTAATGGGATTAACTTAAATTTCACACTTAAGCCAAATAGCTTTGACTACTAAAATATTCAAAATGATCTAAAGCTAAGATAAGAAATTAACATTTTTTGCATGTGATACTATAATAGAGGAGATCCTCCACATTCTATTCGCTCTTTATCCACGACCCGTTTCTGTCCCATCGAAGTGTACCTCAGTCCCAGCGACCACAAGCCAAACCTCAACGCATTTGGGACATCTTTGCACATATCAAGAAACAGTAAATGTTCTTTGTTGCCTCCATCGGCTCAAAATCTTATAAATAATACATGAAAATTAGTATTTGAGAGAACTTAAATCTTTCAAAAATTGAATTTCAAATTTATAATATATTGTAATGTAAATCAGTCAAAATATAGTGGATTTGACATTGGCCTGTTAAGTGTTAATAATCAACTTCCTAATTAGATAATACTACGCTTTTACTAATCATGTGCGCTACAACATAATTTAAGATTATGCTGCAGACGAGCAATAAATTATTGATATAGTTCTGATTTAAATATGGATATTGACAAAAATTTGAATTATCATTCTAGAAACACTTGTACATGAACAATCATGTTAATATGAAAAGATGCAAAACAAAAATTATTATTTGCTGTTGGCAAACACAACTAACTGCAATATTTACTGGGCCCCTTTTTGGGGTAATCATTAACTGTCATAACTGCATATTCAATTTTATTTGATTCCATATTCCTCTATAATTTTAAAATTCTGAATACTCCAAAGTACACATAATAGATTTCCCATCCAAATATGAGAGACCTTCAGAAAACTAAATTTTAGATATATGACTAAACCTTACACAAATTGAACTTAAATATTACACAAATACTTTGTAAAGTGAAATATAATAATAATGCTACTACTGATATCAAGGTTATTTTTAGCTATGTCTCGTCTTCTAAATAAGCCACTTACCTTTGAAATCAAACGAACATCTGCCCCAGATATAAATCCAAGCATCTCCTGATGAAAGGATTTCGCATTACCAATACTGGTAGCAAACATTCGTGATAAAGAAATGCACCACTGAGTTTGTTGAAAATCCCATTGATTTAAAGCCTCGTCAACGGATCTACATGCAGTTAAAATGGCTAATGTACGAGAGCATCGAAAAGAAAATAGCTTAATAATCTTCCTAGATATAATGTGTTGTGGAGATTTATAAACTGGCCAGGCAAACACGACTTCTTCAGACATTGAAGCGCCAAATTCAAAAAAGTTAATTAATAGTTTTCCTAATTTGGTCGTATCCTCAATATTATATATATATATATATATATATATATTATAGTGGCGTAGGGTGGAAAATTTTGGACCAGGGCCAGGGCCTACCTGATATAAAATTTTCAAAAGAGATTTTTAAATACAACATTAATTTTATGTTAATTCAACATTATTTTATGTGCACCTGTGTATATTTTGCAATGTGATATCAAGATAACTATAGCTATGCAACAAATGTACATTTTCATTTCCTAAATTTTCAATTCAGTGGGATATATTTGTTCTATTACATTTAAATCATTGATATCCAGAAGTTATTTGGCCATGTAGCTCTCGTACATGTATATGCTACCAAAACAACTAATAGTAATATCCACAATTCGATTTTAATCGTTTTTACGAGGAACAGTTTATGCGCCTTGAATTCCAAACATTTTATCATGATGAATTTTCGCAATGCAACTTTTCAAAGTTACACCGGAAGATTAGATTTACGAAATTTATCATCTCTTCTTGTAAATCACAGTGAAAATTTTGCCATAATTGTGGAGATGTTCAATGAAATAACAATTGTCAAAACAATATTTGCCAATATTTCAAAAAATATTTGGGAAGAATGTATAAATAAGTTATTAACACTAATTTTGTCAGGCTAAGATAGATTTGCAGACGCACATTTTGCGCTTTAAGGAAGAACTTACTCTCAATACTTTGAATAGACAGATATTATTCCTAACAAAGAATTATGATCTATTAAAGCTGCCAATGAAGATGTTATTCATATGAATAGGAAAGGAATAGTTTATTCTGAAATAATTTCCTTTAAATTAGCAATATTTAGAAACAAATTTAATTAGTTTATTTTACAGCCAAATATTTTTAGAAAATATATTTTTTGATAAAATATTACAATACAATATTATACATCTCTGCATGCAAGCTATGAGAATAGACCAAAGGATTTTCTAGATGAAAATAATAAATATATTTTAATAACATCATATGATGTTATTGAGGCCCAATTAAATTTAAGCCAAGACTATACTATAAATCCAACATTAAATTAACAACAGTTGAACGAATTCTAAATCACTATGTGTTTTTACCAACAGCGTAGCATAAACAAAATGCGGACCTTTGAATATAGAATTCTTCGTTTGCAATGATATTCGAAAAGGTTCCATCACTAAAGGCCCCAAGAAAAGCAATTATTTGCGCGGAGATTGATTTCATTACTCGACGCGTTAATAAGAAGAAATCTTCAGCAAAATTAATTTTATTCAGACTTGTCAACGAGCCGAGCTTCTAACGAGCCGAGCTTGAGCAGAGTATTGCATATACAACGATCCCAAAACGAGCCGTTTTTAAGCATACCAAATTTATAGTGCTGCTTGTTAATTTGATTATGCAGATTTTTCTTATTTTTTTATTCAATATTCCTTACTTATAATCCTATTTTAGAAATGTTTATTAAATAATAGAAAGAGCAATTGAAAAAATTCTGAGAGCACAATATTTAAAAAAAAATACCGAGCTCAAACGAGGCTCATTGAAAGATTTTCTGTGGCGAACCGAGCCGAGCCGAACTTACTCAAAATTTAAACGAGACGAGCCGAGCTTAGAAATTACGGCCCGTCGACAAGTCTGAATTTATTAATGGGCCCAGCATCGACTGGCCCCTGCTCTTTGTTGATATGCTACTAAGCTAATGCGGAGCAAATGTAGATAGCATTATTAAATTTAGCTCCATCGCTTCTGCATAGATATTGTGCTTGAGACGGCCGTAGCAGATTATTAATTAACCCTATATGGACCAATTTATTTTGCATCTGGTTTTTATGCATTTTTTCTATAAATTTAGGTTGATGGGGTTTTCCTTTAGTAGTTAATGCAAAAATATATTAATTTTTATTCTATGTGTTATTTTTTTTCTAATGTCGCTCTGGAACGACATTGGTCCACTAAGGGACTGATTATATTTATAACATCAATGTTTTTCTAATGTCGCTGAGGAACGCATTTGTTCCGTATAGGGTTCATATGCAACATTATATATTAGACGTATTTTTAAATTCCATTACGTCAAAATATTCAAATTTGTATTCTCTTCAATTATTTAGAGTTTAAAGTATATTTTTAAAAGAATTTCTAGTATGGCCGGGTCTTATTAGCCCCTAAAGATAAAGACGCGACCCCACTTTATATATATATATAATCTTGTTAAAAATGGATACCCAAAAATGATTAAATCGGAAATTGATAGAATATTTAGTAATACACCACAACCAAGCAAAGACCAATAAAAAGAGAGAATAACTTCGAAACTACAGTATATTACATCAAATTGAGTAACCACCTTAAAAAAGAAGGTACAGCAATGTAACCAAGAATTTAGTGTCAAGATTATGCCAATATTTCAAACTTTGAAGACTTCGCATTTTCTCAAAAACAAAGACTCTATTCCAACTCCTTTAGTTTCCTCATGCGTATACAATTATAAATGTGATGAATGTGAAAGTTCATACATTGGGAGACGAAAATACAATTGGAATACAGAATTTCAGAGCATATGCGATGTCATCTTCAATCAGAAATATATTGCCATGAACATTACTATCTTAATGAAAACCAAGCATACAAAAATTGCAGAAGCAATATTCATAAAAAAAACTAAGGAGAATCTATTAAATAAACAACTAAGTCAAAGATCGTATATCGTATAAGATCTACGAATTACAATTTTAATATTTTAAAATTTGTATTGCCCACCATAATATTTTAGTTATTTTGTACTAACTATGAGTGGAGACATTCGAAACATGTATTCATAAAATATTTCTTGATTTTTACAATGAATATATATATATATATATATATATATATATAAATANTCATCTCCATCATAAACATCAAGATCTTTGTCATATCTACTATCTAGCTTAAAAATATACAGCAATACCTGTCCTGCATAAACGAGTCTATTATAAATATATATAAATATATATACATATATAATTATGAAAGTTATTAAAAAGAATAAAATGATTAATAAACATAAATTTGTAGTACGTCTAAATCACACATCAATCATTGTATAGCTGCAGCAAAAACTTTGCTACTACACTCAACAAAATCGTGTTTATTGAAAAACATATCAATGAGAAGCGACATTGTTTCACTCTTACATAAATAAATTCCAAATCATAGGACAGCAATATTGTTGAAAATATAAGAACAGGTCAATTGACAGGTGTGGGCTTGCTAGGTATAACGAAATATTGGGCTTCCTATAGTAAAAATGTTTATCAATACACAAGTATAGCACATGCATATCCATTTTCTGAACTTTCATTTCATTAGTTATAAGTGCATCATATACAATTTAATATGATTATATTGCTTGTTTAACCCTTAACAGGTCAATGTCAATCGAAACGGTCGACTTCTTCAGTTTTCTTATTGTTGTCAGCAGCTTAATTTTGGACTAACCTTACCGCCTCCTGACTTTTAATATTTCTGCTTAAGGATGCAGAATTTGCCATTGGAGCAATATTGGCTAAAGCATTTGACGCGCTTATGAGCAATTGTCACATAACAAAATGAGGATTTTGCTTGATTCCAATGGTGGTCGTCAAGGCCACCACGATGATCTCACATAGAAAATATTAATAGAATGCGGTATAACGACGGGAAAGCAAAATATGAAATTGAAATCGAATCTAATACAGAAGGATGTTTGGTGGAAGATATTGGTGACGTCTCAGGTTAAGTGGGGCGATGTTCGTTGTGTAAGTTATCAGGCAGATCTGGCAGGAATATAAACAGGTAATTTGAAAATTGCATGAAATGCAAGAAACATATTGGGTCTTCTATGTGCAGTTTGTGTACTGGATAATTTTAGAAAATTCTCCGTAATCCAAAAAAAAATTTTAAACGGTTATAGCTATTACCACCATGATCACTCTGAAAGCATCACATGATAGAGAAGAATCCCTTTTTTCTATTCGTTCCTTATCCATGACTCACTTTTGTACCATCGAGGTGTGCCTTAATCCCACGACCTCTAAATTTCAAGAAGCCAAACATAAATGCATTTGGGAAATCTTTGCACATATCAAGAAACAGTAAATATTTTTTTTGCCTTCATGGGCTCAAAATCTTATAAATACATGAACATTAGCTATTGAGAGAACTTTCAAAAATTCAATTTTCAAAATTATAATATATTTTATGACAGTCATAATATGGTGGATTTGAATTTGGCCTGTTAAGGGTTAAAATGAAACTACAAAATTAGATAATACTGTATTGCACCTTTCCTACTCATGTGAGCAACAAGATAATTTAAGATTACATTCCAACGAGCAATGAATTATTGATATAATAAAGATTTAAATATGGCTAATGGAAAAAATCCGAATTATCATGCTAGAAACACACATTTACTGGGCCCCTTTTGGTGAAATCATTAACTGTCATAATTGCATAGTCGAGTTTGATGTCAGAAAAAGATGTTTAGGTAAGATTGCAAATCAACAAAATGGTCAATTTGATTTGATTCCACATTCTTCTATAAATTCAAAATTCTGAATACATAAAAGTACCCATAATAAATTTTCCCATTCATATATGACAGACCTTTAAAAACGAAATTTTAGAAATACGACTAAACCTTAATACAAATTGTGCTAAGTATTACTATGTCTTGTCTTCTAAAAAGCCACTTACCTTTGGAATCAAACGAACATCTGCCCCAGATATAAATCCAAGCATCTCCTGATGAAAGGATTTCGCATTACCAATACTGGTAGCAAACATTCGTGATAAAGAAATGCACCACTGAGTTTGTTGAAAATCCCATTGATTTAAAGCCTCGTCAACGGATCTACAAGCAGTTAAAATGGCTAATGTACGAGAGCATCGAAAAGAAAATAGCTTAATAATCTTCTTAGATATAATGTGTTGTGGAGATTTATAAACTGGCCAGTCAAACACGACTTCTTCAGACATTGAAGCGCCAAATTCAAAAAAGTTAATTAATAGTTTTCCTAACTTGGTCGTTTCCTCATCATTCAAATTCTAAATTTAATGTTAACAGAAATTTGAATGTTGTTGATGCGTATATATGGCGCTATATGAAACAACGTATTTAGCGCAGATGTGTATAAGAGACAGATATATATATATATATATATATATATATATATATATGTTTAAAGAATTTTTAACAAATTCTCAAATTTCAATAGAAAATATGCATACTTGGTTTGCTAAGATATCAAAATTATTTAGTGGTTCAACATCATCAGCAGGAATTTCTTTAAGAATATTTTGAAACAAATGTAAGACCAATGCGTAAAACTTAGCAGTTGGAAGTGGAGGTTCGATATCTGCTGAAGAATTTCTGATAAGACCTGTGAACCGCGCCCATCGCATTAGAAAGTAAAAGCACGGAAACACAATAACGTCCATTTTGTACAATCTCTGAATATACACACTCTTATGCCAACCATCAGGATTCACGGAGATATCAACATTCATTTCCTTGGATTCCTCACCCAATGGTACAGAACAACGAACAATTGGAACATTTGCATTAAATATCTCTTCTTTACTAATTGCGACCTAAATGTAGAAATGAAAAACATTGTTCAATTAACACCTAAAACAATCGATTTAAAGTTGTTAATGCTTCCTGAATATTACATGCATAAGCCTAAAAGACATTAGCAGTGTAAAAGTTACCCTTTCAACATTTTGTGAGATAAGAAGTTGTAAAAAGTGTTTTTCCTGATTCCTCTGAGATAGAAGCATAAATTCTTTCTCATTTGCCACAAGATTCTTGTTTTTATAGGCAGATGGTAAAATCTAAATGAAACGTGACGAAAAGTAAACAAAAAAACCACCAAACATTGCTTAACCTTATGAAAAGCAGAGTAATTAATATCAGGATTTAAAAAAGGGCTGGGATGAACATTTGAGCTTAAAGTGTTCATTTGTGTTTCAGCAACATTCGTCATTAAAGGTCTGTCTTAACTACGGAATTTAGAAGGAATACTAGAGACACTAATTTGTGATGCAACTTTTTCCGTTTTTACTGCATATAAATAATAATAAAAAAGTATTTATTTCAATAAATTTCAGCATTTTTCATTTTAAGCTAGTAATCAATCAAGTTAAGAAAAATACTGGAAAATACAAAAATGGGTTTGGATAAATAAGAAATATCAAAAAACAAGTATTACAAATTTCTAAATGAGTGCAAAAGATTGATTGATTTTCTTAAATGTTTTTGAGGCCCCTTTGATTATCACATTTCGCCTAGTTGTTTTGGGTTTCATTGCGTTGTTTATCGATAATCTTTAGTAAGCTGTTTAGCAACATCGCTCTAACTTTCATCCTGTGGCAAAAGGTGAAGGAACAATCCAAATTTAAAAGATACGATAAAAATTTGCCAACACTTCAAATATAGCTGAGTGTTGGGTTTTTGCATATACGAGAAGTATTTCCGCGCATGCCAGAAGCTAAATTAAAAGCTGGTATATTTGATGGTACTATAATTCAAGAACTAATGAAGAATACATTCTTAGATGAAAAACTTACACCTGGAGAGCTTCGTGCTTGGAATGCTTTCAAGTCAATTGCAACAAACTTTTTGGGCACCAGAAGAAGTACTGAGTATCAGCGCTTAATCGAGACTTATTAAGCAGTTACAGGTCACTGGAACTTGTATGTCAATTAAAATGCATTTCCTAGCCTCTTATGTAGACTACTTCTAAGAAGACTGTGGTACTTATAACGAAGAACAAAATTAGTGTTTCCACCAAGATGTCCGTTTTATAGAGGAGGAGTATCAAGATCAATCGGACGTCAGCATGCTTGCTGACTATTGCTGGGTGCTTTAAACGAGATAGGCATGCAACTTATAAAAGACTATCAAAAAGAATATCTTTCAAAACAGTTGAATTCTAGTTATGAATTTAAGTTAAGAAACAATGTTGTGCATTTTCTATTGTTTTTTGTACATATTTATAAACTTTTCTTAAAAAAATTAAATTAGCGTAGCACAAACATTCGACCCGAGGGGCTAAATGAATATGATTTTTGAAACCTGCATACTTGAAATGACCAAAAACTCACAACGGCATATTGACCTCAAAAATCATGCAGACAAGTGTAATAATAATATTAATGTATGATGATTAATGTTTAGCATGATTTTTTTGAATTCAATGTTAGATAGGTCAGCTGTTTGAATGTTATTTGTGTATGCTATATGAAAATGGGTATAATTGTCATTGCATGGTATCAGCAGACCTGAACATTGCTTTGAAAATCTGTAGGATTATGGTATATATTTCAAACAACTAGTAAATTATTTTAAGCTACAAGTGTTCACCATCTCTACTTGTGCGTGCTAGAGATTGAACATTTATCACGCATCAAATTATTTTTGTGAACAATAATGACCCGCTAAATATTGGATGTTGAAAGATTTCGCAATCAAATTCAATAACTGTTTGACACATTAGAGAAGTTTTGATGCCATTCTACTAACAGATTGAGGCAAAAAAGCTAAAAAGTTTTTTTTGGGAACAGATTTTAATTATAATATCATAGTGTGATGAAAACATTCAGACATGAAGAAATGAAGAATTAAGTACTTACCCATATTTAAGAAAATGGGTAAAACAATTCATACCCATCTTATATTATTCATAATTCCCGAAAAATTAATGTTTGCTTGAAATTCTTTGATTTTTAATGTTTAAATTCTAAGCACATTTCTAGCAAATTTTATGCGGTGGCAATGTGATCTTTAAAAATATAACATTTTTGAGAGCTGAGCTATCTGGTGGAAATGATATTTTTTGTTATTTTTACTATTTAAACGGAACGTTGTGTCACACCCATTTAAGATCTGTTAAAAATACGACATGTTATATCAAGCAAATGTTTTTCTGCTTATTTGTAACACTGAGTGTATATTTTTTCTTTAATATTCTTGCTGACGTCACCAAAAAAGGCTGACATCATCATTTTATAGTTCTGTCTGTCAGTTGTCTGTATATATATAT
>CABFPE010000419.1:541230-552017 GCA_900660155.1 Hofstenia miamia | reverse complement strand
TATTTTTTCTTTAATATTCTTGCTGACGTCACCAAAAAAGGCTGACATCATCATTTTATAGTTCTGTCTGTCAGTTGTCTGTCTATATATATATATATATATATATATATATATCAACAATGCAATATCCACACCTTGGAACGCTATGTACAATTTTAACATTTTCAGAACAGAGTACTAAAAACTCGACTAAATCAATCCTTTAATTTTACTAATAATAAATTAATGTTGATATATGTTCTAACGCAGACTCTAAAAACGGTGAAGAATCACACATGGAGCATGTATTGCACTGAGAAATAGGAACAATAGTAAGGCCATGATTTGGCGAACGACGAAAATCAATCGATTTACGCTTTTGACATTTGCGACAGAATTGTGCAGCAGCAATGGATGTTTATGATACTGGTGTTAATCTGGATTCAATTTTAGAGAAGTCTGCTATCACAACCATATTCTAAGCAACTTTTTGATTATCTATCAGGAACAAGAAATACTATTATTAAAAGGAAGCGATGCTGTAAGATTTACTATAGTTATACACTCTAAAACATTTATAATGGTAATCTATTAATTTACAACGGTTCATGGACATCGAACTTCTAAGGCTGATAAAGTCTGCTTCAGAAAACAATGGACATAAGCACTACTCGTTGTCTTATACTATTTTAGTTGGAGGTTTCATTAAATATTTTACATCCAATGGAAGCTGTCATTTATGCTTAATAATCTCATGCATAATTGAACAATACATATATTATTTCTATGACTCAATATTGCCTGATTGTAAATATGGGCTTTCAAAGTAGCTTTAGTAAAGATAGAATGCTCAGAGTGTATTGATAAAGCCATGTTTTGCACAGTGGCTTTCAGTGATAATACCGGCGGTGAATTTAAAATTTACTTGAACATTATGTAAAATTGGCTCTTACATTTCCAATGTGAACCTGGAATATGCAAAGCAACAAAGTAGAATCACTTAACTTCTTTCTATCTTCAGATTATAGAAAATTCATACATCAGATATAATAGTGAAGAAGATCATTCTCTTTATTGAATTTGTTATATGCATTGTTGCTACAAACATAAAATGCTTCAGTGAAAAATTCTTTGACTTTGAATAAGGCCAAAAGAAAACAATCTTTCGTAAAGCTCAATGCAAGTAGATGTATGACCCAGTTTTAATAAAAGAGTTACAGTTCCTTTCTTTCCTCTAGATATGTCAGATTCTATGTTGGTTAGCATTTTATCAACTTTCATGTACGACTAAAACTACTTCGGCATATCCATCAAATTGTTTGAAGCAATCTTAACAGAAACACAAACTTTGAGCCTACACCGACTGACTTCATGTAGAAAATCTTTGTTTTTTAGCATGGGTTCAAACTAATAGTAACTTTTAAATTCAGATCGTGAATCATTTGACAATAATTCTTATTCTTCAATAAAATTTCTATTCCCCTCTTCTACAGTCTGGAATCCCTCCTTGTTGCTGATTTTGTTTCAAGAACTTCTATTTTTTCAAATTACATTTTATGATCACATATTAGGGAAAGAGAACCTAAGCTCCCATGCTTTTCTCATATTATTTATTTGAGTTAACCGTTCATATACTTGAAGCAATTTCTATAACTAAATGTCAAACAAAGCTATAAAGGATTATGAATAACCAGTTTGTTTTACATGTCACAAGGCAAAGATAAGATCTCAAATCGAATTTAGAATAATTTTCGCTTAGTCGTACTAAAATTTCTGCAAAATTGAAGAGAGTATAATAAAATTTGATAATTGTTATGATACTAAATTTAATAGTATAGATAGTTCCATCAAATCGTTAACTACCGCAAATCAAATGATTCTAAATGATGTTCAAAATTTGGTTAAGATTTATGATAACATCCTTAAAGAAATAATGAAAAAAACATAATCTGTCATTAATGCAAATGGTTTTAAATGTCGAATTAAAGTCATTGGCATACCTGAAGTTTTGGGAAATTATTTGGATCAAGAGAAAAATGATTAAAAAAAGAAATTACAGATCTCTTACTGTATTTATGTCATGATTCAAAAATATCTGCAGTCTTAATAAACTGGAAAAATATAATCAGAATAAAATCTACTCAATTCTTATTGATATTGGTTCTAAATGGAATGGTAGATGCTTATTAGCAAGTTGCTTTCCGTTAAAATATCAAAGGTTTTTCTAATATGAGATTCACCTCTAAAAGATTTGAGGCCGTTATGACTAAGCATTGTTTATAGAAATCACAAAGAATCTAAAACTCATCTAGACAAATTCTTTAATGAATTTGAAGAATAATTACGAGAAATTTATTTTTAAAAAGAAACATATTCATTGAGCTAAAAAGAAAACAATTTTTTTAGTGCCCCTTCAAAATTAGAGCTAGACAAGTCAAAAGCAATTATTATATTTATAAACAAATTTAAAACAATATTTAAATACATTTTATTTTTCACAAACTTAATTAGAACCAAGCTATAATTTGCACATATGGGAAACTAAAACTATGATTTTCATCAATTAAAAACTCAATTTTTTAACTTTTATGTATCATAATGTAATTTATTTTAGTTATTTTAAGCTGTAGTAAAGTTGGTCGCAATTAATTACCCTCTTAATATTAAATTTACAAAATTCAAAATTTTATATTTTCACCATTTATAGACTAGACATGCTCCTTGGCGCTATCTGAACATCACTTTCAAACTAATCTTGAAATAACCTCAAGAATGGAAATCTGACCACAATTCCTAGTGTATTCAAATAGGTAACAGACGATGACTAACATGAATGCAAAATGGGAGTTTAAGCAGCAATATTTACATTGCAAACTTAGATAAAACATAAATTAAAAGAAATAAGAGATTTTGAGAATATCAAAGGAAAACCTTACCTCTGCATATATATCGACATCAGAATAATCCTCGCATAGGAATATAGAACTTGAGCCAAACATCCGCAGTCGCAAAAAATCAATCTGCCCAACAGCTTCGGCTATTTGAGTAAAAACTGCAAATTTATTGGAATAGGTATGGCGAATTGAAAATATTTGAGTTTTTAGATAGTTATTAACCGACATTCCGATGGTAAGTGCAAGATTATTTGGAACGATTGTGATTGGAGCATTACTAACAATGAAAGCTTTTAGCATGCATATCTCATTGGGAATTGTCAACCAAACAAAAGAATGAAACACCTAAAATCATGTGAAAAGCCTTAACGTATACATACTATTAACATATTGTTTATATATATATATATATATATATGTATATATATATAATATTATACAAGTAGGCTTTAAAATAGTGCATGGATACTGACCAATACATGTCACATACACAAACAGCAATTGAAAAAAGGCAAAAAACCAACAAAATATTAAAGTAGTAAAAAAGTGTTACATTTTTGCAATAAGAAATTCTGTGATTTCTATCACAAATAAGTGTCTTCACAAAAACAGAAGGCTAAATAGCTCACAAAAATTTTGTTCCAGAACTCTTTGCAATTTTTTTTATAATTAGAATATTCAATACATTACAAAAATTCTTGCAAAAATAATTATATACAAATGCAAAGATTGAGAAAAGTTATACAATGTAAAAAACAAGATGAATGAAATTAGAATCCGCGCCAAAAATTAGAAGCACGGTCATTGGTTGCTATACGTGTCAAGAAAAAATGGTAAAAAATAGCAAAAATTCAGATTCTTCGCAGATAGCGACAATGTAACATACTGAGCATAAAATATGCACATCAAAAGATTATACTGCGCTACAAAAAAACTGAACGACCCCACAAAGGGGGAGTGAAAGGATTTCTGTTCTGGTTTTGCTGATTTTGATTTTGAAGTTAGCAATGCAAATTATTCCAATCTTCATGAAGAAAAATGTCATTTTTCAACTGAAAACTCGTCTAATGAATGTGAGACTGTGGAGAATGTAGTCATCATTTTACAACAAGAATGTAATACATTCAACATTTTTCAGGAAAGATTTCATATCAAATTTTGGAAACCCTCTTTGGATCACCTGTGTTCTCAAGAACACAAAATTAAAACATCACAGGAAACACTTCAAATGATCAGCAAGCGGAAAAAATGCAAACTCAAAACTGCCGAAATATAACAAGGGCCAACTGTTTTAACAGCAAGCAATTGCGATGCGGTTCATGTGTTGTACTGGAAGAAAAATTTGTTTTTTGTTACTGTGATAGCCAAAATGTTGAATAAATTATGCTCTTGATTATGCTCTTGTCGTTTAGCAGAGAAAAGAATAATACATTTCGGAAATAGCATAACTTTTTTAAAGATTTTATTATTTGAAGATCAATAGATAATTTAACCCTCAAGCTCTTTTTGGGGCCTTTGAAAGCCCAGAGGGGGTTAAAATTATCATAACTTTTAATCTGTATATTTTTTTAAAGTTGGTGTTTGGAGAGAATTATTAATTTACCAGTTGAATGTTAAAAAAATATTATAGATTTAACACGTTAATATTCTGCTTAGAGCTTTTGGCGTCTTGAAGACCCCATTATGTATTTAAACTAAAATATTTTCAATTTGCTTTAATACATATTATTTTTGAAAGCCAATTTTTACATGCAGTTTGATACTTCTGCTTGTCCTAGCAAAAACAGTTAAATGGCAAAATCAAGGCCAAGAAGTGCAACTAAGAACATTGCAGTTGAACGTATGAATATTTATCAGTGTGATGATGGTAGCTGAAACTCTGATGAGCTACTAGAATTTGACGAAAAAAGCATTAGCAATGATATTGAAACAATTTCATCATCTGAAAATGCAAACTCAAAAACTTATGCTACTTATCATATACTGGTTAGCCCTTCATTGAGTGCTGGAATACTGAATCTCCTTCAATTCATGGACAACGGCCCTTGTGAAATATACTGAGACTTGAAAATGGCATTACATTCAACTTTGAGTATTGATGGTATTATTTCAGCTTTTAATGCAATATTTGATGAAACCAATACGACAGACAGGGTATGGCAGCATGTAAAAGAAGAAATTTGGAATGCTTTATAACAATAGAACTCAAGGCATTCATTGGGTTAGTAATACATTGTAGTCTATTGTAATAGTAGTGGTGAAAGTTTTCAAGAATTTTGGAGTAAAAATCATTATCGTCAGGTGTTTAGAAATACAATGTGTATTACAAAGTTTTGTTAGATTCAGAAATTTCATCATTTTCATGATACCCAAACAAGTATTGCTCGTCTGCAGCCTGATAAATTAGCTGCTATTTACCTCATCATTGACGACATAGTAAATAATTCAAAGCTTGTTATAATCCTGGTCTGTATGTTACCATTGATGGAAAACTGCTTCTATATAGAGACTGCTATTGTTACATTCAATAGATCCCCTCTAAGCCAATAAAGTACGGGTGAAATTCTAGATCCTTGTTGATGCTCATATTGAATATTGTTGATTAAATGCATTGTGGTGGTGATGAACAGTTATTGACATTTGTTGTTAACCTAACCTCTCTATTGAAGAACTCGGGAATGGGAGTTACCATTAATAATTTTTTTGTTTACTACAATTAGATAGAAAAAAATTGTCTAATGGTATAACACTTTGTGTAACAATGAGACCAATGTGAAGAGAGATTCCTATAAAGTTGTGAGCACATAAAGGAAGAGATCTGATTCATCCAAATTTGTTTGTTTCAACAAATGATAAACTTCTGCTAGGGTGGTGTAAAGCAAAGCCAAATAAAGTTGTATTGGTTCTCTAGTCAGCAAGCAGTGTCCAAAGCAACTAACAAGAATCCTAAAGTTATTCACCACTGCAATCAGACAAAGGGAGATTTTTATAGCCTTGATGAAGGGTTTGAGCACATAAAGTGTTAAATAAAAATCTCACTGATGGCATAATGCTACTTTTTGAAATCTTATTGATATTTCCTGTTTTAATGCCTTTGTGATTCATTCCAACGTCCATCCGAACTGGAATTTGAAATTCTCATTCAGGCGGAGGTAATATCTGATTGAGATTGCTAATGAATTTTCAAATCCACTTAGAAAAATTCGTGTTGTGCTTGATATAAACCCTTCAGTACCAAAGCGAATGTGATGCTGTTTAATGTGAAAGAAGTTCTGACAGAAAAATCACGACATCATGCTTATAGTGTCGGGAACCTGTTTGTGGTAACCATTCGTACATAATTTCTCCAAAATGTGTAGAAGTTTGTTCTACCAACTAGCAGCTTGGAAGTGGTAAATCATTTGTTTTGTGGCATTTCTAAAAAACGTAAAAATTTACATCAATATGAAAAATAATGATGAAAATTAAAAACTCATATACAATTGGAGTCTTCAAGAACCCAGAACATAAAATCAGATAATATTTTTCAGAGCATCGGAGGGTTAATGCGGTCATTTGTGACCACCATGAATGTTAATAACTGAACAGAAGTTGGGCGTTCTAGTGTTAAAGCAAATATTCTGTTTTATTAACATTCACACTCTTTATAGCATTCAAATGAAAACAGCAGTTATTTCATTTTGAGCTGAAATGTTACTAAGACAATCTGGCAGCATTGTGCTGGCTTGTAACCAAATAATCCGCCATGTACCAGTATTTCGAAAGCAAGCAGAGCAAAAAAATCTAACCACCTAGGGCTAAGGTGGCTCATTAGCTGAAGGCCGGGTCTTGGCACTAAAAAATAATCATCAGCAAGTGACAGGCAGGGTTGTGGTATAAAATTATTAATAATACTTATAGAGCGGACTACAGCCTAAATACTATAACCGTTGTAAATACTTCTACGTAGCTTCAAATGGGGTTATCATTAATAAATATAAAAAACAAGTCAAACCGGTTTTAGGGCCTTAACATGGCACAGGTCTTATAAAGCAACAGGTTACATCTTTGCAACATGGTGCCTCTTCTGATATACAAAATATATTTGTAGTAAAGTTTAGTTGACAGTTTGAAGTTGGAAATTGAATGTTTACATAATAAAACGTACCTCTTCAACATGTTGCTTTTCAAAGACAACTCGATTCCAAGCACTGGCCTTTGCAAGGATGTCCCTAGAATTATTAACTCTAGGATCCTCCAAAAATATAGATCGATATCTATTTTTCAATGAATCACGGCAACAACTAAATATAGTTCAATATTACTTTAACACTTCAATACAGAAATAAAACACAAAAATATAAATAATATTAAGTAGCTATAAGACTAAAAATAAAGGAACAAATCGTCCCAACAAGTACTCATGTTATTCAGATAAACTATTTGCACACCCAGAAAACTACCATCATTTTGACACTATTCAATTCCTTTCACAATGTTCATCGAATACTTAAAAAATTGTGAAAATCTTCTTTAGAAAAAACGTATTAAACAAAAATAAATTGATGAAAATTACCTCAAAGACAAGTTTGAAAACATAGGATTTAGGTGTAAAACACTCGATGGTTAGCAAAAAAGTAATTGTACAAAAAACATATTCTTTGCACTTGGGCCAAGTCACTTCAGTATACTAAAATTTTTCTGAAAGCACCTATGGTAGCAAACAGAGTTATGATAAACTTTTCAACACTTATTTTTCGTTACATACACGTAAACCAAATGCAAGTTTGCATTTTTTGGTAGAAACTGGTACGAAAGTATGAATGGACGAATTCCGAGAAATACTTTCCAAAACTTCTTTATGAATTTGAAAAAAACATTGCAAAATAAAACATTCCTAAAACCATTTCCAACAGAGCTTAAAAATAAATATACATATAAATATATAAGAACATATAAATACGTTAAACCTGCAGATGATTTCACAAATAACTAAATGCTACATTGGTAAGTGGGTGAAGAGGGTGTACAAAATTTTATAATATCTTTCAATTAAATAAATGATTATGATATACTAACATTATGATTCTATAAAAACAAATTTTAGTTCTTCAATTGTATTCAAAATAATATGAGCATCTTGGTAAAGCAGTAAGACATTAAAATTAAATGTTTTCAAAATAATTTTTGAAATCCATTAAAATCAAAATCGAAAACAAAATTAAAAAGCCATTAAAGTCGCAATTTCTTTGACCATAAACAAAAACTTATTAGCATTTATACATATGAATATATTATTATTTAATGTCTAGAAATAAATTTGGTGAAATAATCTCAAATTATATTTGCATCAGATGCATTGATATCATTGACCAGCAAATCACATTTGGGATTTTTAAATTATAATTGAGTTTAAGTGACGATTATTATGAATATTTAGGCTTTGCTAAAATATTAGTAGCATAGTTAAACTAAATTTGAATAGTTATAAGTTAATTAATCGTGAATTAAACTCTAGACTTTGAATAAAATCTTGACAAAGCTTGAAATGAAAAAAATTGAACAAAAAATAAAAAAAATTGATAATGTTGTTGAAAACTTCATAAAATACAATTTTGGTTACCGAATTGAATCCATTGCTTTCATTTTATTTCCGATTTGCGCTTCACTCCAATTAATGGGACGCCCAATAACCAAATCAACTTCCATATCCAAATCACACGCTAGCAGAGCACGCTTCATGTCAGCTTCATACAATTTATAGACTAATTGAGCCTCATCAAAGAATCTTTCATTGCCTTCGAAAAGCAATCTATTGCAAGCTTCAAATTTACATTTGCCAATCTAAATAGTTGCATCGAATTGACAAAACCTATGCTAAAATATTAATACATATATTTCGTTAACCGCATATGAGGCGCTCAGAGGCAAAGGGGCCAATCCACCAAATTGACGATATTGAGATAGATGTGGGATACGAAATTTTAAACCTTCCCCTAGATAGTAGAAAAATTTTGTCACAATATTCGCCTTTATACATAGGTAAAATAAGGTTGAAAATAAACCAAATATTCATGTTTCTGTTATAAAATAGAAATGGTAAAACTTTAAAGCTATTTTTCTCAAAACTACCAAATGGTGGATTGGTTCTTTTGCCTCTGGGCGCCTCATATGCTCTTAAAAAACAGCGAAACGTTATTTTGAGAATTCAATTATCACTTCTAACGTCAGATTTGGTTGCGTAAAAAAATTGCATATAAATAGTTGCGGAAAACAATGCTTAAAAATTTCCAACTGATGGAGTTAGAAAAAATGAATAAAGAAAATATATTATTTCTCCTCAAAATCTGCATACCACATAATAATTATATGGTTTTTAGAGACTCAACACTAAGATACTTACATTTCTGTGACAAATTGCTCCCAAAGAGGAGAATGTACACTCAATTATTTCGTTCTTATATTATTGAGTTTTCAGACTACTGTACTTGTGTTTTGTCCTAATTCTAATCAATAATAACATTTGCGTAAAAATCATTTTTCCTAGTTCCTGATTTTTTGCAAAAATATGTAATTTTACTTGAAAGTGATTCAAAATCAATTAAGTTGGTGAAATTTACAAGCAACTTTCATCCTTGCAATTGGGTCTGAATTTATCATAAGGGGTGAATTGACTGCATTTTAGGTCTAATTCAAAATGCATCAGAGTTCAAACAAATTTTGATGCCATTTCATATAAATTTTGCGTAAAATTCAACATGATGAATAAAACCTGCATTTTCTGGAAATTTCTGCAAACCGCGATTTGACTTTTTTAGGTTCGACTTGAGTACAATTATATATGGGCATAGTTTCCTTGTTCGACCAAGTTATATGTAACTACCTACTCTAAGCATATGTATGACAAAAGTACAACATAATAAACTAAATGAGAGAGACCAACCCTGGTGGTCAATACTCTGAGATAAATAGCAAAATCGTAATGGATTGTTGGACATTACAGGTATAAAACGAAGAAAAATTGACCCATTCAAGTCAATATCAAGCTGGTTTCGAGTACTCAAAATGTCGAGTTGACGTTTTTAAGTTAGAGTTGAGTTACAATTGTATATAGGTATGTTTTCTTTGTTCGACCAAATTATATATAACTACCTACTCTAAATATATCCACAACAAAAATACAAAATAATAAACTAAATGAGAGAGACCAACATTTGTGGTCAATACTCTGAGATAAATAGCGAAATATTGATGGATTGTTGGACATTATAACTGCAAAATGAAGAAAAATGGACCCATTCAAGCTAACATTTAGTTGGTTTCGAGTACTTAAAATGCTGATTTGGGTTTTTTGGACATCAATTTTCCAGCACATATATAGTCATTCCAATATATAAAATTATATGTTACAACTTTATTTTTTACTTTATATAAAGATATCATATACTAATTCTTGTAAACAAAAATACGTTTCAAGCATTGCGGCATTTTTGTCATTAGCAGTTATAATGCTCTCCTCTATAAAATTTACTTTTTCTTACAGCAATGATCCCATATTTTAATTATGTTAAATTTCTAATAGATATGTCAAGTGTGTCTCTTTAAAAGAAGTTAACAAAGTTAACCGCTCTGTGATGAAAGCTACCCTACACTTACTGGTCACATCTTGTCTTCAACTTGCCAGTCTTTGTCCAAACTCAGTCCAGTAGGAATTAGTCAGGTTGCCACAATAAATAAAAAGTATATTAAGATTGTAAATATTGTTGATACAACAAGAATGTGTTTCTTAAAATAACTCGTAGTGATAATTCAAATTTATATGTGGTGTAGTATAAATAGATGAAATCAGAATTAGTAGGCTACAAAATTCACAAATGTTATCTCCACTTTACTACTCAAATACATAAATCTGGGAATTATATATATATATATATA
>CABFPE010000419.1:516442-537254 GCA_900660155.1 Hofstenia miamia | reverse complement strand
ACGAATTACGAAGGGGTTATTAAACATTTCTAATTTAACATCAAGTAGACATCAAAGCTCAGTAAAATTACGCACACAAATACACACACATCACTAACAAAAAGTACAGAACAGCAGGGAAGAATAAATATAAAAGAGGACTATTTTATGCAAACTTAATAAAATATACTGTCTTTTGATATTTTATTCAATTTTTCCAACTAGACCTACAGCATTATTACAAGCATATTTTTGGCATTTGAGATTATCAAATACATTACTCTAAGTATATGCTTAAATTATCAAATCTACATCACTCATAAACCTTTAGCCGAAATATTTTCTTAAGTTTAATTATTTTATATTCTATTTTATAAAATTTGTTATCTCATCTCAGTTCAATTGCAAAAAGAAATATGTTTACGTACATGAACTACCCTAACAACATCAGTAAGCCTTTTTGAAAGAGCAGTCTCATAAACAGGTTCAATCAGAGCTGGGTGTGGTGCAACTTGACACAGTATGAGCTTGTCTGGTTTACTACTATGTGACATATTAGCCGGAAAAATAGTCCTAAATTGTACCCACTCTCAAGTTTCAAGTATAAACTTACAATGAACTGCTATTAGCAAAGCAAGTGTAATAATGATATAATTAAATTACAACTGAGTTATTGGAATTCTTTAAATTGTTATTCTCGTGATGTTGATGTGTCATTTATGTTTATTAATCGTTTAGTCATAGAATACTGAATTATAAGATGAGTCGATTAACAGCAGTATTTAAATTTCATGAGCCAGCTTTTAATTTTTAGGTAGGATTCAACACTGGCAATAAACGCAGAAGCATATAATTTTAAAATTATAAAATGAACATCCCCTAAATCTGTGCTATAATTAAAATCATACATTTTGGAACAAGTAACGCATCGTAAATACAACCATAAAGATCTCCATCAAGGTCACCTCCACTACACTCGGACGCCAAAGAAACAGCAGCATTTTTTGCTGGCAGAATAAGACAATTGCGAAAGTAATGCAATTCTGGAATATCAACAGCCTTAACAATTCGAGCGTCACCTGGATGCAAACATGGATTACGGTAGATAACCACTCTTCCAGAAATAGCGGAATAACTAAATTTAAATGTCTAATTAGAATACCTATTAGGGCAAAAAAAACTCTTTTACAACTATGTAAACTATGATATCATTGGAATGATCTATGAAAAGAAGAACTATACGTCCTCAAATTATTGATTCCCAATTATTTAGACTACCTACTCATTGACAATCAACCACTATTCATTACGTTGTAAATATAGGCTCATACTTCCTTGATTGAATCAACTATGATTAAGTTAGGAATAGCGACCTTAATTATTAGCCACGACAGTAAGCTAAAACCAGAGTATACTTAAAATCAAAATTAGAAAAAACGGTACAACCTCCCAACATCCTTAGATGTTAATCAGCAAATAGTAATGAATGCTGCTAGGGGACCTCTTTAGGAAACTAATAAAACAACTACAATTTTGTGGCTAAAGTTAGGTGGTATTCTGGTAGGGCTTTAGAAATGATCACATGCACTTATTTTGTTACATTTTTCTACTTTGTTACAATTCATCTATCTTCTTAAATAATGGAATGGAGAAGTTGAAATACATTTGGAGAAGTATTTCATTTATATTTATCTAAAGCTACAATGCTATCAATTTTGTAATATCCACTATTGCAAATACTTATTGAAATTCAAAGTCAACGACATATGTAGCACTTTAAAAGCTTTTCTTGAAAATCAATTTTATTACTAGTTTTTCATAAATTACATTGATGACAACTGTTTTATTGTAAAAGAAGACTTAATGCGCAATAATATTTTAAATTTTGGCACAATTATATATTTCATAATCTTGATTGTGATTTTTTCTTAGCTCTCTAAATATACTTTTTAGTAATTTTCAAAATTTTCATGGGCTTTTGATCTGAGCCAAATCATCTAACAAAGTATAGTTGCTAAGTTTTTTTGAAAATAAATGTTTTTTCTTTTGAAGCAATTTGGTACCGGCTAAATCTTGTTACTTGGCTAATGAAATGTGTTTAGATTAGACTTGCGATCCTACAGAGGTGTCAGATTTAGTAGCGTAGGCATGAAAATCTATAGTCGCGAGGCTTGTATGACTATCAAACTATTTTTATGTTGATCATTAATTAATAGAAGTCTGTAGTGATTTTCATTGGTTGATGTATTTGTTATAGACAGCAGCGCTCATTTCTAGTCAGCATTATTCATTTGACAGGTAGTTAGTCGCTAACCCAGAGCCAAGCACAAACTGACTCCTGAAAAGGCTTAATTGGTGTATGTTACACAAGGATTGGACAGTGGCTCATTAGCTGAATTATGGTTTCAGTGACGAAAGCACTTTTAAAATAATTCAAGATAAATGACAACATATACGGCGACTAGCCTCCTGAAGATTTCCACAAGGATTATATTAAGAGTGTGGAGTGATATCTACGGAAAGGGACCAGACGTTTACATTTAGTTAATGGCATATTGAATAGAAAAAGGTACATTGAGGTTCAAAAAACTCGCCTAGTGTCACAGATTCGTGATGACCTGGAAATTCGTGTCCTGTCCTAGTCGGGCAAATCGCCGTATTTGAATCCACCGTTAGAGGCCTTACAAACGCTTAAATAAATTTCGTCTAATGTGAGAAAGTAGGTCGGATGTCAATCAGTACAGTGGTAATTTGTTAGGATAAGATTAAACAACATCATCCCCAATGCTCAATGGTATACCGAAAACTGAAACCAAAACAAGAAAAAAAGTATTTTTCGAGATTCAATAGATGGTGTCACCTATTTGTAATCTTCTTGGAAAAAAATGCTAAAATGCTTGTAAAGCTGAAGCGTGTTAACATATTTAATGATATGACAATATACTTTAACCCTTTCAACCCGGATGGTACATATATGTACCATTTAAATTTTCTAACAGCATAACGGTAACAATATACTAGTATACAGAACCCAATGGTACAATAATATAAGTTACAAAAATACAATGGTAAATATATGTACCACATTAAAAATATTGAAGTGCAATGAAACCGAAATCGAACTCATTAGTTTTGGGAAACACCAGGCATTAATTATCATGTACTACAAAAACCTTTTAGTTCATTCTCATAAATCAAATCTNTTCTAGTCAATGGAACGTTGGGGCGTTTAGCATCATTCATAGCTACGGCAGGAATACTATACTTCTATAAAACCTACGTGCAAATATACGCGTGTAATTATGACTGCGTGTTCGTGATTGGTATTCATACCCACATATGTCCTTGGATCGATTGTTTGGATCCAGGTCTATTCCAGATCCATACAATTCTTATGGATTGATCCATGGGATTTTCGCCAATCCACATATTACTAAAAAGTAAATCGTTAAAAGAATAGCAGCGAAAAGAGTAAAATAAAACGAAGGTAGGTCGAATGTCAATCACTACAGTGGAAATTTGTTGGGATAAGATTAGAGAATATCATCACCAATGCTCAATGTTATACAGACAACTGAAACCAAACCAAGTTTCAATAGACGGTGTCACCTATTTGTAGTCTTCTTGGAAAAAAAACGCTAAAATCCTTGTAAAGCTGAAGCGTGTCAACATATTTAATGTTATGACAATGTACTTTAAAAAGATCATTTTCTCTTGAACAATTAACTATTATCGATCGTAGTTAACTAAAAATACAAAAGCGCAATATTGAAGTGCAATGAAACCGAAATCGAACTCATTAGTTTTGGGAAACACCAGGCATTAATTATCATGTACTACAAAAACCTTTTAGTTCATTCTCATAAATCAAATCTAATCAATGATTAACAACAAATGAGAAGCATATATGATATATTTCTTTGCAGGTTAGTTAAAATATTGCTGTAAATGTTACTTCACGGAACGGAGAAGAGCGGAACTTCGACTATACGAATGGGTAAGATCTTTAAAAAACTATCACATTATAAAAAATGCTGACTAGAGATGTATGCGTTGCACTTGTCATTTCGATATACACATTAATTTATCAATTAAATGTCTATTTAATGAAAACATCATATGTCTTTTTCAATGTACTACTTCATGTTATAAAAACGAGCACACAGACGAACTCGAGGATGTTTATTACTTGAGAATTTTTTAATACAAAAATTTTACTGGTTTGCATGTGATAATGCGAGTGCATAAAATATGATATCACTTATTCTGTGATTTATAAAATTTTTATTCTTGCTAATCTAATATATTTATTCTTGATGATCCCATCTAGTTATTATTTCATAACCATGTAGGTTATATCATTAAAGGAACATTCAAATAGGAAGAATGGAAATAAAAATAAATACTTGTTTTGAGCATTTTTGATGCAGAGAAAAACTTCGCCATCTTTCAATATACCTAAGGGATCAGGGACTCCAAGTAACAAACAACCATTCTTTACTGGTATCCTAGCTTTGACTGTCAAATCCTTAAAGCATTGATTGAATATCCCACTAATGACAGAAAACCAAAATGGCTCTGTCAAAATATCAATACCGCTTCCCACAATAGACTGAATAAACTGCTTTGGAAAATATCTAAAAATATTTAACAGCGAATATTTGTTATTATTAGAGCAAAACATTTCTAAAAATTCAAAACTACATACTGCACAAGAAGAGCTTGAGCGGAGTGCTTATTGGAAAAGCACTTTCCTAATGTTTTGATGTATTCAGTATGCATATCCAAAAGTGTAGTAACAAATTCAGAATTTTCATCAAGAGAATGAAGAGCCAATAACAGCAAAATTATTTCATGATTGAGATGAAGGTCCAAATACCTTGAATAATTAACCACATTTAATTCAGTACTTCCATTAATGAACTTCTGCATTGAAGGCCTATAAAGAAGCTTAATGCGTTCTTGGTTGAGATTCTGGAAGTCTTCATCAGTAAGTGGATTGACCTTCACAACCACTCCTAGGCATTCAAGGGCCTTAAAAACAAGTTTTGCGTTTAAAGAAAAGTTATTAAACGTTAAGTATCATAGTGAAATACTTAAAGGCTTTTAACAATTATATCTCCTAAAATATTAAAATTTTCTGGATAATAGCTTATTTGTTCAAACTGTATACTTTTGTCGGAATATTTATACATAAGCAGAAAAATACAGTGTGGATAGAGCAAAATTTGAATAATTAAGCAAAAACATGGCTAATGAAGCACAATGACAAAAATATTATAGACATTCACACTTAAGGCACTGAGAATGGCTATTAAGTGCAGAAATTCAATGCAAAAGAATTACAAAATTAATCACAAGTAAAATATTCTCTCAATAGTACACCTAACCACGTTAAGTTTCTTCACTTCTAGAAGAAAGTTTAATAATGCAATAACTTTGGTCAAACAAGAGGAAATTACTCTTTTGCTTGCCTTCTTAAACCTCACTTACTATACCATATAGCAGAAAAGATTTGATTTTAAAAAACTACAAAGCAAATCTTACTGAGATGATGTCAGGAGCACGGCAGTGACGTCAAACCTGGCTGGGGACGAGGGGATAAAGTTCAACTGTTTTTGAAAACAAATATTTTGCATGAGATTTCATGAAGTTTTTATCTGTTGTCGTCTCCTTGGTATATTGTAAACTAATTGCTGCACAATTATTACATAATTATTGTACACTTACAAAAACTTCCAAACTAGTAATTCACAAATACGTTTTCGAAACAGCAAGTCACAGGAATCGTATATTTCAACGCGCACAATAAAAAACTAATAACTAAATACAAGCTATTGGCTACATGATAATTTACTACACATTTGAAGGAGGTGATTAGCAATGCAGAATCTTTCTAAAAGTAAGCTTGTATATAGAGAAGAGGGGTAACTGACAAATAATGGCACTTTGGGATTTATTAAAGGCAAATTTGAACAAAAGTACTTTTTTTGAAATTGAGAATAATTTGGCTCATAACAACTGTTGCTGAGAATTTTGAGAACATTTTTTATTCAAAGAAATTATTTACAAATATTCATTTTCTGTTTTATTGTTACCCGTGCACAAATAGAATGTTTATACCAGTTTACGGACTGAAACTACTTTTGAAAAAGTCGTACGTACAAAATACAACCTGTTCTTGCTGTGTTTTTGGGCATTTTTTACACATTGCAAAATTGAAGTTTTTAGACTTACTACTAGTAGTGCAAACAATTAAAATTTTTAAAATACATGTTAAACATGTAAATGTGCCCATACTAAAATGAAACGTTATCCGACTGTAAAATTGTATTCGTCCATGCAAAGTCAAGACATTTTTTCTAGTTTGCAATTTAGTGGTTTACCACAAAGCCGGCTCAATTTTTATATTGACAAACAATTTTCTACACATTTTCAAACACTTTTGCCGAGCCAATTAGTAAGTTTGCAAATTTTTGGTGAACGTGCACCCATGAAATGGTAAAATGTGTACAAAATTGCATTGCACTATCTGTTGTACTTGAAAGCATTAACTATTTTATTAAAAATTCTGATATCTTGAAATACATTCAAATTATTCGTAATTAAAACTCAGATAGTCGAGATTTCTAAACGTCGTCAGATTTATTAAAACAAGCATCAGTGCAAAAAGCCTTTTCACAAATAACAGCGGAGCAATGCAAAATTAGTAACATACAGCATTAAAACTGCTTTAAGTCCATCAGTAATTAGGTAAGAACCACAGCTAGATGAGATTTCTCTTTAACCCTTTCAACCCAGGTGGTACATATATGTACCATTTAACTTCTTTTGTGCCATATAATAGTAATCATCATAACTTTTATAAAACAACTTTACATTATGTTTTAGCCATGTAGAATCTAAAAATAATAAATACAGAAAAAAAATTGGGTTTGAAAGTGTTAATATACAAATCAATTTTGATTGCAGATTATATTTTCAGAATATGTGTCTTAGCCAAACTCAGGTTAGATAATACAATCGCCAGATTTACTACTTCAGCTAGTGTCGTCACGTCGTACGTTGGTACGTCGGAAAATTCCAACAAAACTATGGTTTGGAAAATTGGGGCCGTTTACACAAGGCGGATGATCCGGTAAAAAGCGAATGATGCGCTAGCCGAATTAAGAGCGTCTACACGTGCTCCGCTTTAGTAGTCGAATTATCTCGATTTAATTGCTCCCTGGAGCAGAATTAACTCGTTGCATCAAGCCGCATTAGTGATAGATAAACAACTTGTCAATCATTTTGTGTGCGTTTTTCAATTGTGATTGGCTTTCTACGGTGTATGTAACCAATTAGAAGTCAATCAAATAAATATATTTTACTAAAGCGAAGCACGTGTAAATCCGAATTAATAAAATTTATAAAAACAATTTTGATCAACAAATGCTTGAACTTCTATAATACTTTCACTAGGAAATGAATGAAAAGGTATGGTTTCAAATTACAGGAGCTAACTGAATTCTCACGTGACGTGAGTCACGTCACTACCACAGTTCCCAAATGCACATATCAAGGCGATACGAACAACAGGCCATGACATCGATATTTTCATAATAAATAGCGAAGGCCGATGCAAACGTCTAATTAATTATTCCTTTGCTAACCGTTAAAAGGCGTCGTAAAAACCAGCCAATTAAAATACACTAACGCCGCACAAAATTTTAATATTTCTGCTTTTTGCATATTTTATACATTGAAATATTACACATAATACATATTCGTTTTCGCATGCCTCGTAAGTGTTCTGTTGGTTATTGTACCTCAGGATATAAAACTAATAAAGAACATGTCTCTATTTATCGTTTTCCTAAAGAAGAAGATATGTGTAAAAAATGGGTTGCAGCTCTTCCCAATCGTATTCCAACTGTTACGCTTAATATGGGTATTTGCAGTTTACATTGGCCTCCTGACACTGAAAAAAAGGTTTTACCTGGTGGTTGTGCAGTGCCTGTCTGTCCACCCAGTATATTTCAAAATGCTCCTCTCTCATGTGTTCCTTCTAGTCCATTGCCTATTCGCCAAACTGTTGAGAAAATCTCAAGTGAAAAGCGAAGAATTGCTTCTGAAAATTGGTTGTTTAAACGATTTAAGGTGAACCACCCCATCAAATAAAATTTTCCGCAATTGTTACACTATCATTTAAAAAATATTAAGGAATTTTAAATATGTATTAGATAAAGTTATTTTGAAATATTGCTATACATAAATAATGAAAACAATTTATCGGGGTGATTCACATTAAGGAAGATGATATAATTTCTTGCACATCACTGGAGTTCAGCAAAAAACTGAAAATTAAATCTAAAGACTCCAATCATAGCTTTATTTTTCAAGATATGACAGTTGCACCTTGTGATATTAATACCATTATGATGGTTTCTACTTTACGTTGTGGCAGTATTCATAAGTGGAGCATATATTTTGTTTTACAGCCTGATAATAAGTCACTTAAGATCGATACCTGTTTACAATTTTTACTTTATGGCAACATTCACATTGTGAAATGCGTTCGCAATAACTGGTATTTTGAAAAACTGCAGTCCTTACAATTTTACGATTTTGAAAACGTTTCTGACATTTTAACTGCCAAATGGAGTGACTTACGAACATTATTTGAAGTTGAAAAGAACTTTGTTCTGCATTTGTCTCCTCTAAATGAGAAAGCAATTTCACCTTCCAGCATTCAGTTGCAAAAAGTGAACCTCGCTTTGAAGGTTTTTTGCGAACAAACAGCGACTGCCTTGATGTGTTTTTCCAAAGCAAATGAGTCTACAAGGGCCACTGCTAAGTTTGTCCGAATTCTGTCATCATTTTTTCGAATTATCAATGTTAAGTCAAAATTTGAAGGGAAGCGAACTCGGGATAATTTCAGAGAACCAATTTCAAGTTTAAGTTCTGACAGTCTTGCTTTTCTGAAAAAATGGCAAAATTAGCAAATTATATGCGTCCAGCGTCCAGTTGCGCCAGAGTCCGGTCTCTTACAGTGGATACATCCAAAGCGTTGATGCACAACTGTTTAGCAATGGTCGATCTGTGCGAGCACTTACTGACTACTACTGCAGTATATAAACATGACTATATTTTGCTCGGACAGTTTCAAGACGATACCATTGAAGAGTTATTTGCCAATTTTCGCCGTTGTGGAGGATCAAATTATTACATCACTCTATCTCAGGTTATGGAAACTCACAACATTGATAAAGCTAAGCTGGCAGTCAGTTTTACTAATTTGAGTTCTTTACTACAGTCGAATTCTACACATAACTGTTCACAATGCAGTCTTATTTTTAGTGAAGACATATGGAAACTGTTGGATGAATTACCCACAACTGCTCAAGTTAAAAGAAATGACTTTAAATTAGCTGCTTATTATGTTGCTGGCTACATTTCAAAACGTTTTCCAACGTATCAAGAAGGGACTGAGCAAATTAGCACTGATAGTTCATTATTCCAAGACTTACTTGATCGTGGTGGGTTATCTCGGCCTAATGAAACAATTTATTGCGTGACGCTATATTGCACAGTGCTCTTTGACACAATTGAGTTTTCCTATCGATCTAAATTTTGCAGAGAAAGTCTGTGCAAACTATTTGATAAAGTTCGTATCTTTTACTTTCAAGATGACCACATTTCCACAGAAGTGTTTCGAATTTTAAGTAACATTTGTTTAAATAATTGGTGTAGATATGTTTGCAGTAATGTAATTACAAAATGTGATAGCCAGAAAATAGCAAAATTGTCATAATTATGTTGTTTATTATTTAATATGTAATAATATATAAAGTTAATAATCAACTTCAATGTCTGTATGATATTTATACGTGTTTGTAATTTAAAAAATTCATTCTATTAGGCTTATTCTTAATTTGCTATATAAGCTGTGTGGTTTCTGGATTGGCTGTAGCTGAGTAACAAATTATTTTATTCTCCAAATGCATTGGCCTCCGCTATTTTTTTCATTTTGTCAATGTCAAGGCCTGTAGTTAGCATCGCCTTGCACATATTAATTCCTCTCTTCAAACAGCTAAATCTTGCGGTTAATGATCGCACAGAATCCACAGAAATGCTTCCAATTACTAATTGCTAATGAAGAAAAGCCGTTGCTAGCAAATTCAAATAATTTATGCAATTTCTCAACAAATTTTCTTAAAAGCAATCTTGATGTCGTTCTCTGCTCCTCAGATGACATCATGTTGAAAACCACATTAGCTCGAACATGCGTAAATATATTTTTCAACAATAAACAAAAAGATATTAATAGTAAACTCCCATCCTCAAAGGCTTCTAAATTTAAAGCTGCAACTTCAAGAAGAACATAATTTTATTATTTGTTTTATGATGTAAAATTAGCTATATTTTTCTACATTATTTGTAATTATTATGCATTATATTAATGGCAGCTCCGTATTAAATATTTTCCTTTTATCAAGTCGGCCCTCTCTTAATTTTTTAATTCTGATACTGCCCAGGCCGTAGTTACAGTGGGCCATGTTCAAGTCCAGTTAGTAATCCAGAGGTTCATGACAAATGGTGCCGCATTGACTACTAATTTCGCTGCTTCGCATCTCTTGTAAACGGGGGTATTGTCCAAAGACGGTCTTAAATTGCACACCAAAGACAATTTTCTTTTGCACAAAATATAAAGTCATTCTTTGCATTGGCAGTTTTTTCATGCATTTCATGCATAAAAAGCCATTTGAGATACTCGGTGTATGATGATTACTATAGAAACACAGGGAAAATTTTGTTCAATATAATGAATAGTTAACACTAGAACAACTATTACTTTTTGAGAAAAAAATGAGATCTGATGTTTCAAATGGGAAAATTTTAGCATAGAAACAAAATTTCTGCAAATAGCAGATTAAATGAGATGATCAACATAATTAGAAGTATATGTACCTGCTAGTGCTTTGCTGAAATAATAATGAAGCAAACAAAATGTTTAAAGGTCATTTTGACCTATTGTCGAGCTTCTAGTGTTAAAAGAAGATGACGAATAATAACTGTGGTATTTTAAATAGCCGTCGCTAAATTAACCCTGTAGTATTAGCATATGCTAAATATGTTCAAATTTTATGAAACTTAAGCAGTTCTCTGGGTAGGTTAATGTAATTAAGTAACTGCACATATTAATTAATACGCTTTACGCAATACATAAACTTAATTCTTGCAAAATGTACAACACTTAGTTGAAGCCTAACTTAAAATATAATTACTAAATAATGACTATTTTACTAAAAATTCCGATGTCTTGAAATACATTCAAATTATTCGTAATTAAAGCTCAAACAGTCAGGATTTTAAAATCCCATGAAGATGTATTAAAACAAACATCAGTGCAAAAAACATTTTCACAGATAACAGCAGAGCATTGCAAAATAAATAATATGCAGGATAAAAACTGCTTTAAGGCCATCAGTAATTAGGTAAGAACCACAGCTAGATGAGATTTCTCTATATACAAATCAATTTTGATTGCAGGTTATTCGTGCAAAAGGAACAATAAACACTTAGTTAAAGCCTAACCTAAAAAATAAAAACTAAAAATTACGGGAGAAATACTCAATTATGTACGACATAACTCTCCAAGTGATCTCATAATGCTTATTCACACGGATATCCACTTTGCAGAAATGAAAGTTTAATACTGATCTTGACTGTAGTTTAGTAAAATGAGAAATAAATTTGAAGATAGGGGCAAACAACATTATGAAATATTCACCCTTTATTCCTGCATAGCGTATTTGAAAAACAGAAGGAACTTCATCTAGATTAAGATGAAATGCAATTTTTTCTGCGCATTTATCAGTGATTTTTCCAGCACCATCAGTTAGAAGATCTCCACTTTCAGCAGAGATATCATCAATCATATAGACCTCATTGGAGTGAAGAGAGATAGTTTGTCGATCCCCAGTACAATATAAACTCAAACGTGACAATTTCTTTGCACTGGAGGAGAACTCTTCATAATTTGAAATAATTTCTTTGCGAATGTCCTCGATACTAAACAAAATAATTGACCAAATTACAATAAAATTCCAAAATGCAAATTTGCCAAAAATTGGGGGACTTCTTGTTAAAAGACCTCATGCATTCCAAGAACAGTATAATTTCAAAGATTAAAAAAAAATTCATTGGCATGTTAGCGCTACATTTCTGAGATTATTGCTTTAAAATTAATTTTCTCACAATTTATGGAACAATTAAATGGTTTTAAAGAATCTAGTCAACTTTTCATCAGTAACCAATCAATTATAGATCAATTTAATAAATGTTTTACTACATGAACCATATATAAACCAGAATCAATTGATTTCGAATAAAACAATGCTTAAGCATAACCTTTGTTCTATAAGATCCAGTCCCAATTAAAAGTATATATATATATATATATATATTTATAACATCAGTGATGTGTTTGAGTGCAGGTGTTAGCTATCAAACGAGACTACGGGCCTTTAATGCAGCTTATAAAAAAAATAGAAGAGAGACGTGTTACAGCATAAAAGTTGCCGGGATGATATTAATTTGCTTATGAAGAAGCGTATTCAAGAAATACGTATAAATAGTAATCCAAATTAGACATCCAAGCCGTTTCTTCTACTACGTTTATCTACTTCATCAGTGTCCATCAAAAACAGTTTACAGTTGAAAGATGTCTTTCTATCATGAACAAATTTCTGATTAAAGAAAGAAATTTTTTTTCAAAAAACGTTTTTTTCCAATTTAATAATTGAATACAATGTACACTAAAAATTTAATTTTCGTAGAATTCGCATGTACGGAATAAAGTCAATATAGTCAATTTTTTCAAACGTTGAGTGGAATTTTGTGCAGTTTTATGTCATTAATGACTTGCGCTAGTAATTAGTCATTAAGCCCCTTTTGTGTTGGTGGTTGTAAATTCGAATCAATGGTTGAACTGTCGTTTTTAGAATTTCATCGATTACTGATGAAAAACGTAATTACAAGATATGGTTTAGTTTTTTACCAAATATAGTCGAAGTCACTTATTCAGAAAAAAATTTCAGAAATACTGGCAGGAAATTATGATTCTGTTAATAATGGAGATCCATCTGTTTTTACTTAAATCCATTTTCTTTCTGCCGCCATACATTGACAATACCTCGAAATGTCAGAATGCGAAAAATTGAGACTCTCATTTTCAAAGCATCCAAAACGATTGTATTTGAAAAAAACAGAGGTCCCCATATCATATAAACTTTTCCAGTATAAAAATCTATACTTATTCTTTCAAGGAGACTTCATGCCTTATATGTATCACATGTATTTTATTTGAATTTTCTATTTGTATCTATTTATTTGTATTGCAAATATTCATGTTTACATCATCATGTTTTACATAAACGACAAAATCTGTACTCTCTTATTAAATAGCTCAAAATATTTTACAGAAAGTATTTTAAAACATCAGAAAATACTAGCACCAAAATATTTCATGCAAGATTTAAGTTTGATAAACTTAACAAACAAATCAACACACAGAGCACTCAAAATCTAGTAGACAACAAATTCACCATAAATTTTAGAACAAATAATTGTATTTTAAAACATCAAACCAAGCATTCGTTGTGGTAGCGTTCGTCTAGCCCATCAACTATTTTTACAAGGAATAGCCCAGAGATGAACATGAGCCAGGCAGCCCTTAGGCTGGACTGGGGTTGGGCTGAAGGAATGTAAAAGATGCGCATGATTTAAGAAAAACTGATTATTCCGAAACAGTGCACGCAAATACATTGAAATTTACATAAGTTACAATTATAAAGCAGAATAATAAAAGTTATATTTTGGAAATATCACATTAAAATCATGTACTTTTCTAAAGTTAAATTTAGAATCTGCAATTTTAGTGTATAGAATTTAATAAAAATATCTATCACACCGAATTTTGGTGAAGCAAACCGAGAAATTTAAGAAGTTTTTTGACAAGTATTCGGGTAGGGCTTAGGATTAAATTTTTTTCCATGTCCATCGCTCTGGACAGCCTTCCCAAGGATATAACACCCATTGATATTATTATTTATTTGCTAAATTTGTGTTTGAGATAAAATAGTCCGTGGTTTTTATAATTCCAAAACGGAAACTGTGCAAAAGAACCTAATAAATATTTTTGGCTGCAGCAATGTTTCACACTAACGTTGATTTTGTAACATAAAGGCGTTGCATTAACGTTACAGGAATGTTGATTTGCAGCATCATTCAAACTCCAAACTATAAAATGTTCTTACAAGATATGTAATTATCAAATGTCCTAGATATTCTTTAGTAATTTGGATATAAATTTTCACAATGTAAATTTAAATTAAATATTTTATTTTAATGAGAAATAATTTTTTGAAGCAACATAAAACGCTATAAAGTGAGAAGAATTCCTACTAATTCTCGAACAGTTCAACGTAAGTGCTGAAATTTTGCATAAATTATTCCTACATTCGTATGATTATGTGCAATTAAATTTATTTACAAGATGCTTTTCAACAAATTGGCATAAAATAGATTTTCATAGACTTAATGTCAAACATAAATATATATGCATACATATTTTCCTTCTTTAGCTGTGGTTGAAAACTAATTAAATTTGATTGAATTTTTTTTGCAAATCAACGTGTATAACGTGCTCATTGCAAATGCAAACAAAATTCGAAGTTGTTGCCACCGAAAATATTTATTGGGAATATGGGGGCTTCCTGTTGAATTTTTCAAAACCTTTAAAAACAGTAGAAATTGAAATGATCTTACAAATTGGATTGGCAACTTAGCTTTATATTGTTGAGATAATTTGCTTTAAATATATATTATTAGAATACAGCGAACCCATGGCCAAATCTTTTACAAGATGGTAGATCAATCGTGTTTTCCAGGAACTAACTAGTAATCGCTAAAGTAATCAAATATTTTCACTACACGAACTAAATTTAAACGCTGTTTTAATATAAAATCCAGTCAAAATTAACAGTGTGCTACTATATATTGATTAAAAGATGTGCTAAAATGGACAGATTGAACGTCCTCAACTATACTAATTAATGATTCTGTGTCACGTTTCTCTCTTTTGTACAATCCAGCTTCAAATAAAATAAATTTTTCACTACTCTTTCTTCAGTAATTAAGATTTTAAACGGATATAACATTTTAGATTTTCAAAAAGTTTTCCACAGGTGCGGAACAATAAACACTGAGGAGCAACAAGCGACAGCCGTAGTGACATATATTTGCTTCAACAGTTAGATTAACTAATTAGATGATGAGTAGGCCCACTCAATACCCCGTGCAGCTAATGATTAGCTTTATTAAACAGGGATTTTGCGGTAAAAATATGTTGAAGATTCATTAAATTGATTATTGTAGCAGGAACCAATTAGGAGTTCACTTCAAGTCATCGATCATTGTTTATCTGCTTACTAAACATTGAACGGCTAACAGATGCACAACGTTAATGGAACAATCAAATATTAGGTAAATTAGCAAAAATTGATTACAGAAAATTAATGAGAAGAAAATTTTTCTCTGATAGAATAAGACTACTACTTATTGCAAAAAATTCTAGACTATTAAAATTAAAATAATGAATAAAACTAATTCACCTCATATTTCCACATTTAATCCATACAAAATACGAACTATGTGCTCTCATTTGGCTGGCACTGGCACAAAGAAACAAGTATTGACGACTTCCGATCTTCAATCCTTTAGAAAGTATTGATTCAAAATGACAATCTATATCAGAAATAGGTAATCTTTGTTCTTGTTCATCCTAAATCAAAAGAAAATTAGTTCTAAATGTAATTAGACATACCTTAAAAGAAACAATTAAAAAATCTAATCTGTCCATAAATTGTCTTGTGATCCTTGAATGTGGATAGAGTGCCTCAGGTTTAAAAATTATTCGTCCAGGTGTTACAACTAAGCGCTTCATAAGATGATGTGAATCAGGAATCTTCATGTTAATATTGCTGTTTAACAATTCAATTTCGCCTTTCAAATCGAAATATCGATCTTCTATTGAACTCCAATAGGGGAAAAACTTTGATTCATAAAATAATTGTTGCAGAAGAAAAGTCATCTAAAATTATAACTTAGTATACGAATTAAGAAAAGCAATACAATAAATTTATGCCTTGATAATGTATCATGCTCTAAAAATAAATTTCTTGTGTCTCTTGAAAAGTCGTAAATTGTCGTATTGAGTGTCCGCCTTGAAGATATTTAATTGGTGAGTTAGTTCTTTGATCGTTAGTCAGTTCTAGTTCAGTACAACCATAAACTTTTAAGAATGTTAAGGCTTTAGAAGACCAACAGATGGTTGAAAATCCAGAATCATATTCAGCAACTGCTATCAACTATATGCATCTTGGGATAAGTGATGGAACCACTTGTATAAAAATAAGTTGCAAGCTAATCTCTTCAGAAAATTTTCGAAACTAAAATGGTTTTCCAGTCATTTTTCCAAAAATCGCTGACCAGCATCATAAAGTGAGTTAGGAGTGTTTGCTAATGAAGAAACAATAACGGATGAACTATTGAAGCGTCAAATATATATAAAACATTTTGCAAGTTGGTTTCTTCAGATAATTTTCGAAAATAAAATGGTTTTCCAAATATTTTTCAATAATCAACAGTCGCTAATCAATATTATAAAGTTTGTTAGCAGTGCTTCTTAATAAGATAAGATGAACAAAAAATAATGGTTAAACTATTCAAGTGTCAAATACAGGAGTACGCCATAAGCTGATTATTTTTCTAAACGTTCAATGTATATATATATATATATATATATATATATATATATATTAGTATTAAAATTTTAGAAATCAATTTGATAAAGAAGCTTTCAATATTTCTTAATAGGCTTGGATACAATTGTTCATAAAAGTGGACAAATCGGTTTGTGATGTAAAAGTAACGCTAGTGGAAATATGTTTAGCAGAATTGTTGACTAGAATAAAAAATATTATAATATAATTTTTGTAAGTGTCAAGAACAATTTATCAAATATTACACAAATTTGTATTATGAATAATCCTAAAACTTATTATTTAAAAAAACTATATCCCATTTCATAGAAAAGTCATCAATAGAGTGAAAAGCTTGGAAACAATACCTAATGCAAAAGAACTTAAGGTTAAGGACGAATTGACTATATGAGGTAACAAATTGTGCCTTGAGCTGCATTACTAATGATTTAAATATGAAATCATACCAGATGCCATTGTGTATTTTGATGCGATTGTGCAATAACAGGTTTGAAAATAACAGTATTTTCTAGTTTGTCTCTCAGAATGTTCATATTCCGAATTCCAATAGGATAAGAGCTAACTTTAAATGGAGATGCAGTCAATCCAAGCAGTCTAAATTTGAAGAAACTATTATACGATTATTGAAAAAAAATACATCAATTTTATTCCTTTAAGATATCTAGGGACAACCCAGCCATGGGATAATAATGAAACACAATAAAAAATATTAAAATCATTTTATGTTGCTAGTGTTAATTATTAAATAATTTCGATGCTATTTTGATTCTTTAACTACCGTTGTGGTAATTTTGACCACTCATGCATAAATTTATTATACTGATATTGCAATGTGTGCCACTGGGAAATAATTAACAATGCCAGCAGACTGTTCCAATAGCACCTAAATATTGCACTATGTGCTTTGATTTTTCATGAGGTCTATCAGACATTTCTTAACATTGAATGATAGTAAGTTAAACGGTACAATAGCAAAATTAATTCATTTTCTATTTACTGGAGTAAATTTTACGATTTCCCACTATGGAAACTAAATGTTGATATTCTGCCTTAAGAGCACTTAGTATTTTTTTGCGAACTTCATTTAAATGACACTAATACGAATGTAGACATGTAACAAATGGGTGAACAGTTCCAGATAAAGGTTTTTTCACACACCACTTCTTTTAAAATATTTGTAATTCTCTTCAGTATATGAGTCCACTGATTCAATTTATACATCAAAATGAGAATATGTACTACAAATCTGATTCTCCGGATACAGATTCAATAGTGACACAAACATCAAAGAATTATACTAAACAGGAACATGCAACAGACATTAGTTGCGCATGCAAGTCATCTCTATTTGACATTGTGGACATAAAGAATTTCGCCAAGAGTCTAATTGACAGTCCAAACCTATTGCTATTTTGTGGGTTACTCTACCGAAGAGGAAAATTTTGTTGGAGAAAATGGCCGAGTTGTTAAGTGAGTAATTTGCATTTTATACCTTCAAGAAAACTATTGTCGTGAAAATTTCATAAAATTCATGCTGTCAAAGCCAGATAAGTATGGCAAACAATTTTTACTTGTGAAAACTAAGTATTGCTACAGTAGCATACTGTAAGTTAGAAGCCAATAAGGAACTCTCGACAGTGGAACTCATGAATATTTTAGTGAACATGTCTTGCAGAAACGTAGGCATCACTCTATTTGCAAAAAGGTTATATCATTACCACTGACAATTACTTTACAACGGCTCCTCTGCCAAAATTTCTTTACTCTAAGAGAATTACATTACTTGGACCTGTGCGACCTTCATTTAGAATTCTACTAGAAAAAATGAAGAAGAAGTCAACGTTATATAGCACATCTTTTTACAAGAGTAATAAGTTCTTATGTGCCTCACACCAAGCTAAACCAGACAAAAAAGTAGTTGTAATGACAATAAAGCAGACATGGCCTTCAATTTGCTGAGAAAATGAAAAAGAAAAGCCGGATATGGTAAAAATTTAGAATGTGACAAAGAATGGTGCGGACTGTCTTGACAGTATACTAAGGCTGTATTTAACCAAATCAACTACATGAAAATAGTCCATCGCGGAATTTTTTAGTGAAGGCACGATTAATGTACAAATATTGCACGGCTAGGCTGGAATTTTGTATTATGGTCATTGAGATAAAGGTAATTAATGACAGAGATAGTGCCTCGGAAAAATTTTGAATTATTGTTTAGCTCTATTGATCCCTGCATATATTGGCAAAATATTGCCTGTAAGCAGCACTTATGGAGAACTATTAAATTTCCCGGACAAATGAAGTGTTTGTACTGCTTGAACCCTGGAAGAGGTAATATAGTTCTCATTCTGAGGTAAAGACTTTACAACAAGCATATGCACTTTATAATGATGCTATTTTCAACTTTCATTAACTATACTCGGTACTCTGCATAATTGGAGTTTTTGCAGTAAAGCTTCTAAATTGGAATGAAGAATGATTTTTTTTGCCTATCATCTAAAAAGAATTCAAAATTGCTTTTAGTAGTTATCATGAAAGGATTGGCTTAAATCATTACTAAAGATGAAATACTAGCTTAGGTAGGTGAAAATAGGCTAAAAATGTTTAATTATAGGAAATTAGTTTAAATTGCAAATTAGTAGTTCTCATCCTTAAATATTTTTATGGCCGCGCAACTCCTTCTATCAATAGCAAGGTTTTAATATGTGAATTGTAAATTTTTAAAAACATTTTTAAGTGCTGACAGAAGTAAATTTACGTTTAGCTACCCTCATTTGAGGTTGCTTTCGCAATTACTCCCGATTACAGAACAACCATTTTAACTAACATTTTACTTTATAATAAATTATAGTAAATTGCCCTTCACCAAAAAACAGGAACAATCAAGTTTTTACCAATACGTAAGCACATAGGAATATCTAACCGAGGTCTTTGATTAGGCACATTGTATGTAGACCACATTTGTACTAACTGCGTGTAATCGTCATTGTTGTTTCCAACGTGATGAACCTCATCAATCACAAAACAGTAAAAGTTGCCAAAATTGAGCTTCCTGCTACCGAGAAGTCCTTTTAACACTCCGGCAGTAACAACCAAAATTTGAAACTCTCCATTAGTTAAACCGCGCAATTTCGCCGCAGNTCCCAATTTTCTCTTAGAATTTACAACAGATTCATTTAGCCAATCAAATTAACACAACTTTTGATTTTCACACAATACATTTTCACTGAAAAAGCACTATCATTACAGTTTAAAATATAGTCACCAACAAAGCATGCTTAAATCCAAAATTTGCCAGTTTATATCATACTGGCCACACATTCGACGACCAAGAAACCAAAGATTCAACACACATTACAAGCAACAAACCTTCTATGATGATTTGGAGTGCTATAACTGTGAATGGGCGTGCTGGTCTGCATTTTGTTCCTCACAACGAAACGGTCACAGCCAAGGCCTACCTCAAAATAATTCAGGAGAAAGTTCCCGTGTTTATGCAGCTTCACAGAACATCTGTACTACAACAAGATGGTGCTCGTTGCCACAGCACCAAAGTTTGGAAACAGTGGATTGCATCACAAAACTTTCAGCTGCTTAATAACTGGCCGGGAAACTCCCCAGACCTCAATGTCATAGAAAATTGCTGGCATTACATCAAAAACTGTCTGAGGAAGCGCCAATGCACATCACTCGACGATCTGAAGGAGCAAATTAAAGTGGTATCGTGCACATAGATTACTGATGATTATGGTAGAAAGCTGTTCAAGTCAATGTCAAATTGCATTACTGCATGTTTCCCAATAATGGCGGACATACAAAATATTAGTGAGTTTTTCTGAATTAATTATTTACTTACTAGACGGTGTTATCATATTGTTTCAACATTGTGTTATTATATTGTTTCTACATTCCGTTTTTTAGTGTAAAATACAAAAATTTCTAAATTTGGAAAGTGTTCCCAAACTTTTGGCCAGTACTATATGTATGTATATATATATATATATATA
>CABFPE010000419.1:485468-503727 GCA_900660155.1 Hofstenia miamia | reverse complement strand
GGTATATTATTTCGCAATTGTATTTAGATAATATTAAACTTGGGGATGATGCTTGGGTTGCATTAGCTGCAAATAACTTAACACTTCGATTACAGAAGCAACTTGAAAAGTTTTGCGATGATCAAGCCAACTTAAAGTTACTCGATACGATGGAAATGACTTTAAGATTCGGAAATTTTTATGCAATTAATGTGAGGGATGCTATTTCCTCTCCTGAGAAAACACTTAAGCTTAATGAATTCGCTGTGGCAATGGAAACATATTTTGCCACACCTCGTAAAAACGATTACAATATCAGTGTTCCATCTAGGTATGTCTTTAATTTTTTTTTCAAAATTTTCGAGGTAAGCAAATATCTGTTCGTAAATTTTAAACCTAATGGGACTTGATGAGAAAAAGTTATATACCCATTATTGAAATGCTGTGTTTATTTTAACTAATAACATTTGGCAATTAGGAATGTCATTTATTTCGAACAGAAATTGGAATAATTGAAGCATATAGCTAGTTCAACTAGTCTATTTGCTAATTTATGAATCACTTAACGTCAATCTTAGAATTTTGTATCGAATTCGAGCTTTAATAGGTAGCCAATGTAATGTCTTCACTCATTGAGTCGTATGCTCTTACGTCAATTTCGACAAATAAATTGAATAAATCATTTTGAAGAGATTGACACATATGAATTAGGTAGTCTCAGAGGTTTGTCAAAATCGCGGTATTAGAATACTTTTTTGAAAATGTCAATGACCTCACCAATGTTACCACTGACTACCTGGAAATGTATATCCTTACACGTGTTCTCTAAGGCCTATGTCTTGATGAATCATTTTTGCCTTCAGTAGAATTCATCGGTTGGTTTATTTTCTCTGTAATTGGATATTTATGACGTGAATAATTATGATTTTGGTTTTTCTGTATAATTCTTTAGAAAAGGTAGGACACATTTTTAAAAATGATATCTATAAAAAGATCACTTTATAGAAAGGAAATGGGATCAGATTGTTCCAATTTTCGCTTCTTCAAATTTGATTTAATGATGGCATTTCTCACTTGATCTGTTAAATCAACGTATCAATGATATGTTGGATTAAAGAAGGTGCTACTCTATTAATGATTGCTTTATAATAGTGTTGAATTAATTAGATCCGTTTAACGGGTGATAAACCTTAAATTCTTTAGCAATTTTGCCATTGTTTCGAAGTCTAATTGAGAAATTTGGAGCAAGTGATTTGATGAGGGCATATTGTGATTCAATATATTCAAAATAGATTATATCTCGAATATTTTCTACCTTAGTATTAAAAAAGACCGAAAATTGCTTCCCTACTACTTCATCGAGACCGCCTATTGAACCATTTATTAACGACAAAGATATTTTTAATAAATTTGATATATGCTCTGTATGAAAGACTATTCTCGTGATGATATTCTCCGATTTTTCGTTCATATATTCCAAAATATTTAAGCCTAATTCCCGAAAATATTCTGAGAAATCCAGTAAATCTTATACTCTTAAGTGGTTTTTCAGCCTTAAGACGTTCTAATTTGACATTCTTGAGACCATGATCACATTAGGGAGAGTTTTGTTTATTGCTCTTCTAATTTTCATGCATTTTTAAATCATATATTTTAGAATTTTTAATTCTGTGCTTAATGTTAAATTTAACTAAACGGCGGTTGAGGTGATTACCAAATATATGACAAAATTTTAGAATGCAAATAAATATCGTGCTTTTAAAAACAATTAAAAAGTTTGTGATGAAAGTAGAGAATGAATTTAATAGGTACTTATATTACTATATTCAAAATATAGGAATCCAATGACTTCAAGAGGTTCTGTCAAAAGGCGTGTGATCACATATAGTTCATCGCCAGTCCACATGTTCATCTATGTTTGGTCTCGTAATGGATTTCATTGTGCTAAAATTTGTCATTATTAATCCAGCTGGTTTCTGAATTGAGATATTATAGACATATTCTGTTTACCAAGTATTATAAATTTGCACATATAATACATAAAAAAGCAAAAATTATTTTAAATTTATTTTTAGTTGATATCTTATCATTCTGTTTTGCGGTGTTATGTTGTGCCTGTTGTGTGAAAACACCCACAACAAGGCAAGTCTGATGCTTGAGGCTTATAGGAGACATTGAAATACATTTTCCATTTATAAATGTGAAAAGACGCATTTAGATTTCTTGAAAATGAGCTATTTATTTTGTAGCTCATCGATTTAACAAAAATATTCCAAAGTGACATCGATTTCTGAAACATTCTGAAATTATGTTTTTCGCTATTCATAACATTTAGGCTACCTAATTTTATTAAAAGTGAGAGACTTCCAGGTATTTTTTTAAGCTGATTAGTCCTATATGCTACCCTATGTACAATTATTAGCTGACTCAGTATTTGAATTATAAAATTACCATTTGAAATTTCGAGTATTACATAGAATTAGCAATGCTTTAGTGCGCACATGGAAATGGTAAAATTACATCCAGGTAATTCTAAGCAGCCTAGCAATAGAAGTACTCATTGTTCACATACTAAAAATGGTATTGTTACTTCTTTCTGCCCTGGTCTTTTAGCTAGCAATTGCAGCGATTCCAAAGTTGTTTTTGCTTGTAAGGTATTTAACATTCTCTGATTTTTCTTATTTAATTATTAACGTTAATAAATAATTATATATATATATATATATATATATATATATATATATATAAAATGTAAAACGTTCTACTAAGCGGGAATCAACACAGAATTTCTAAGGCGTTTGTAATTTGAATCGCGATTTTTTTACAGAATTTTTCGTTTTTGCCATTACTTCTGCAGTGACAATTGGGTACAAGAATAAGAGAGACATGAATTGGCACCTAAAATCTAAAATTTTCATGTAAAACCATCAGACTAAGATCATAACATCAAAAAAAAATAGGAGAATCATTACTAATCAAAATAAATAACTAAGCCTGCTAACATTGAATATACCTTATTTTAAGTGCATGTAATAATAAATATATATAGTGTTGTTAAATGAAAACATTTTCATAAATATAAGATACATAAGTAAAATTGCATATTAAATTTAAATTAAATACACAAAACCTATTGCCACCAGCAAATACACAATATTTTTCATTGCATAGACGTAGTCAAAGTTTTCCATTCGTGAATGCAAAGGCCATTATGATTTTAATGCAGCAAATGAAAAATACAGTTTTCTTAAGCGCACAGTCTCATGTCAGTAGCTCCACTTGTAATAAGTAATGCATATACATATTTGGTAATACAGTGACTTACTTCATTATATAAATAAGTTAAGGATACAACTTCTGGAGACAGTAGGGAATTGATGGTGTACTTTGAAGATTAGAACTAAACACAATCGTAAAACGAATGATGCAATAAATACCTTTAATAAGAAAGGTAGTCTTTTTAGCAGGGAAACATTTACCAACATAAGTATTCAAGTTGAGAAAGAAGTAGCCCTCGCTTTCCCTAAAACAAGACTATCAAGAAAAAATACTAAATATTTCAATTAAATGTATTAAAATTGAGCTACTGACATTGTGCGAGGCTATTTTATCAAAAAATTCGATAACATTAGTGAATATGCTGTCCAACTTCATATAAAACAACTAAAACTAATAATTTTTTAATATCACATTCACAAATTAATACTACAAACACAAAAAATAAACCTGAATAACTACTACTAACCAGAGCTATTAAAACGCTAAAATAAGAGATGTATTAAAGTATGAAAGGAGACAATTACCTCTTGTTTAGTTAACCGTTCCTTAGAATGCTTTAACCATTTTTTAATCCTGCGCTCTGTATCAGAATGCTTTAGCCCTTGTGCTGCGCAACATCTAAAGTAAAATTAAATTAAATTCCTTAAAAATTATAAACCCAAAATAGTTTCAGCTACATGGCATCCACGGAGAGCCTTTTTTCCCTTTTGACCATCCCAGCTATACAACACACCAACATTATCTGTGAAGCAAGCTCTAACCAATCTCAAAACAATGTCACTAAAATTTACGCCGCCAAATTTCGAAAGGAATAATTTCTAAATGAGAAATAAGCGATATTTAATGAAAATATGTAGTACTAGTTGCTGTTTGAGCGAATCGTTGCCTTCCAGTCTTTTTTCAAATGTACGGAATTCAGAGTCCGTCTTAAATGGCAAGGGCAGTGGAATAGAATTGTTCTCAACATGTTTCCTTGAATCACTCGAAGAAATTTCTTTGATAATTTCTCTTAAGTTTGAAAGCTCTTCTTTAATTTCTTGCTGTTGAACCACAATTGTTAACAACAGGTCTTTTTTTAAGACGATCATTTCATTATGTATGTACAGTACTTAACTTACTAGCACAAAATTTTTCAAACAAATAATATACTATAAATTTTAGTTAAATTTTAAAAAAATATACCTGACGCATTATTATCTAGGTGAACTCCTGAAACCTTTGAAGTTTGAGGGACATCATTTGTATTTAATCGCTGCAGGGGATCTTCATTTTGTATATTTGCATGTGTAATGCTGTGGGGAATTGCATAATGATCCCTGAATAACGCATTATGACTTTTAGGTGTTCTAAAATAGCTCATAATGAAAATTTTCAATTTGTTAGGTGCCAAACACTAATTTTTCATCAGTTTTGCAATGAAAAAAATGCTATCATCGCTTTCATATTACAACTTCGAACTTTTTTCTTGGCGGGAGTCAGGTGTTTCCAAGTTGGGTGTTTCCAAGGCAATTCGCGCTTTTTCACGTGCAATAAGTAGCGTTGCTATGGAAAAAATTTTGATAGGTAAAACTAGCACAAATATGAAACTTACGAATTCCTTTTCGTAGAACTCTAACTGAATGTGCTTGCCATTGCAAAGTTGGTGCTATCATCTTTGTAAGCGCCTTAGACAATTTTGACGGTTTGGAAATTGGGGGCCAAAGAACGGTTTTATCATCAATTAGCCAATTTTCACACACTGCAGCGACATCATTACTCTTTTCGAAGCAAACCACCGCATAAGACATTACTAAACTATAATAACTTATTAATATGGAATAATATAGAGCATATAAAGGCATGCACATTTACTAAAATAAAGTTAACATATTTAACAATTCATCATTAATATAAAGACAATAAACAGGCAAATTTTAATCAACTTATTACGTTTGGAAACTACAACGAATGTAAAAGAGGTAGTGACACAAATTTTTCTTGAAAGGGAAACAACACATTTATAAAATGACTTGTTTGATCTAACTAATGACAAAGTAGAAAGACCATGAAGAAGGAAAATGTCCAAGAGTGATGAACGTATAGGAAAATTGAAAAAATCCGACATATTTTGAAATTTTCTTGCATAAAAAACAATGTCATCATCAATTTTTAAAATATTTTCCGCTTTATAAATGGATCCATCTACAGTAAAAAAACAATCCGTTTTGTTAATTTTAATTACACAGCCATTAACAGCAACATTTTTCAGTTGAACTCCAAAGAAATTATCAGGTGTGGGTCCATCATTATGAGATTTCTGAGCCACAGATTTATCTGAAATAATTAATAATGATCTTGCCTGTATCGAATTTCTCAGTTCAGTGAGAGGATTTTTGAAGCCGTGACAATGTCTTTTTATTGATTTTAATGCATTTGCAAATTTAAAACAGGAGAATTCTGATAACGTTCCAAAATTCAAAACATTGTCACTTAAATGTATTAAATTGTGTACAATATTAACACTGAACTTTTTGCCATATAGTTTATGCGAGGTGGATACAAAATCGACGAGAAAGGTTTTTGCTAATGAATTGTACGCTATATAGAGGCGAGGATGACTTAAAACAAAAACACCACAAAATAAAAGTAAAAAGTTTTTATAAAAAACTAAGGTGATATTTGATTTTAAGGACATGATTCCACCATATAAAATAAAAAAGCGAAATTCAGTAGCTTTCCACATTGATATCAACTGTAAATTGCGTGGGGAACGGACAAATTCAAGAGGAAATCGTAGTTTTGTCCATATAAAATTAATTCCCTTTATCGATTGAGGAGATAACCGTGCTCCATTATTGCCAAATTTTGTCGATAAAAATAAAAGCAGCCTTTTGCAAACCCCTTCACAAACCACATGCATAAAATCTAAAGGGAATCCTTTGATGAGATCAAAGTTTAACTTTAAAAGAGGGGTTTGAAAACTTAAATGATGTTCTATATCAGAATTAGATCTGAATTCTTCATCAGTTCTTAATTGTGCGTTACTAACTAAATATACAACCCGATTGTCAATATATTCTCCTTTAACACAACAATGTTGACAAGCACTATAGCCTCCATGTTGCTTAACTTGTTTGATTAATGCAGAAGCTGGCGCATCACAGCAAAATGAAACCAATTTCACATTATACATTTTGCAATTAATAAAATGACTACTAGAAGGTAATTAATGCAATTCATTAACAAGTGGCTCTAAAAAATCATGTACATTTAATGGCTTGCCATATCCAACATAAAATCCTGCCACCAAAACACAGTTTTGCATAATGTTATAGGCTACTAGAATAGGCCAGGCTTGCAAATTGCTCGATTACGATAGAGGTAAGCCATCTATACTAATCTTAATTTAACTTTTTAAGCACTCCAAAATACCTGGCTTAATACCAAAATAAACAAAATTTTCATTTGTTATTGCAAATGATAGGTTCCAATGCAAAAGAGTTCGATGATCCGCAGGTAGTTCAGGATGACCTGATGCCCTTAAAAGAATGAGCAATTTTTTCAAGGAATGATGTGTAATATTGCTATTCCATGCCCATTCACGCAAACGATCTAAGAAACTAACGTTTGTTTCAGGTGGTATTGACGCACTGTTGAATGATTCTGAGAAAGTAGAATCATCATGATATGACAATTCACAAGAACTGTTTGAACTAATGTCCTCATTAGCAATAGTGGCGATGTTACTACTCGATGCTAAATTGTTCAATATAGCAATGGTGCTCTGTCTTACACGACGTTTAGCTTGCTTAAGTTTAACAATACGCTTTTTTTGATACCGCGGCATTTTAAAAAGATATTTAGTAATTTTGAGCATTAATAAAAATAAATTTTATAGCCTATCAAAATACATATGATCCTTCAATAAAAACAAGGTTTTTTTTAAATTGTAAGTGGTGTAAATTCCAAAAAATATTCGCCTACATTAAATGAACTTCGTGAATCAGACAAGAGCAAGTACATCTTCTGTATTTTTAATTAGCCCATTAATATCTGAATCAGAAATAACAATTTGGAGTAATTCACAAATGATCCTATGAATGGATATTATGGATATTTACACATTCCACATGAAATGTAGTACAAGTAAAAAATGTAAACATTAGATACCCAACTTAAAAGATTACTTAAATCGTGATGAGTTAATTTAATTAAATTAGTTCATAGTCTCTGAAAATTATGCTTTCAGTTTTAAATACAGAAATTTAAGTTAAGAATGTATAACTTCGTTTTTTTAAATGCAAAGATCGAAGCTTCTTGTCGAAAAAGGTAATTTGAAAAAACGAAATAAATGTTGACGCTAAGCTTTAAACTAAATATTTATATTAAATTTATTCTATATATCTGTAAATGTAGATAACAATATAATTTTCTTCAATATATATATATATATATATATATAATATATATATGTGGCTAAATTAAACAATACTTCTATATTCAATATTCATAAATATTTACATTTTAAAAGGGAAGAAACTTATATTTATTGATGTTTTAGATAAAAGATGAAAAGGCAAATGACAATACTGCCTGCTAATAATATAATAACCGCATAAATTATGAATTGATCAAGTGCCCTATAAGCCATAAATTTGTACTGTATATATATATATATATATATATATATATATATCCAACCGATTTCGATTCATAAATCATCGTCAGTGTACAAATGTGTGGGATTTAATTTACAATTACTACATTAAATGATGTTGAAGTATGCATACACTTAAAATATGATCAGTAAATTCATCGTTCTTTGTTGACTATTTAATAGCATGTTCTTGGTTGCATTTTTTATGAATAGGGCTTCAGCTAATTCGTTGTTTTTTGTTCTTAGTAATATTTCAAAATTTGCTTTGTTTCCTTGGTGTTCATGCAAATATATTTCACTTCTTAAATGCGCTCTAAGATGTTCTATGATCCTAGTTTCAAAATGTCGCTGGGTTTCTCCGATGAAAGAGATGTCTCGAAACATAACAAACTGCTGATAGTAAATATGAGTGTGCCGATCAGTGTATTGTCGTGTATAAATACATACACGAAAAAATACACGGAATGACTGAATTTGATACATGCATGTACATACACAAACAATTTTGAAATACATACACGATACACGCTGACCAAAATAAGCATCAGATTTTGAATACATGATACAAACGGACAGGCCCTCAATCCCAAGTTCAACAAGGGCCAAATTAATTAAAATGACATAACAAGCATGTGGCGTGGTGCAGGTGGGATTCTTCGTACGAATTTTAGAAATCAACGTTCGAGTAGAAATCAAAACTCAAAACAAACAATTGGACAGCGCAGTGCACATGCACAGCGTAAATATAAAATACATTTTATAATACATGAAAATACACGATAATTTGCGTTCAGGTTTACTGAGAAATACATGAAATTCATACACGATAGTATAGACTACATACTCATATATACACGCAAAAATCCGGATACACACACGCTAGTTTATTTTCCCTACACGACAATGCTCTCGTGCAGATGTTTAATTTGTTAAATTCGGTTGTTTTTAGAGTGCATATAAATGGAAGCTTATTTCCTAACACAGAAATATCTTTTTCTCAAATTGAAGAATCTTACTATAAAATCAGTTGTCGCTCAATATTTAATGATTCTCTGACAAATTATGTATGTTTCTATAAGATTCTAAAATTAAAGTGTATAAACTTAGTTGGTGTTACATATACAAAAATTATTTTCATCTTGAGGCTAGGCAATACAGCTTGCTAGTAAAAAATTATTGATAGTTGGTATACTCTTGTGATTTATTCTCTACTGGTTTCACCATTTCATTTAATGTTTAGGACAATGTGCTGAACAGCATAACTTTGTTATGGGACACGAGCAAGTTCATTAACCGAAAGTTCATTATGGAGGTAAATGGTTATATTAACGTGTTTATTTTATGTCCCCTCGTAAAAAAATGTTGAAGATCCATAATTGCATAATGATTGTTTTAGGAATATTACTAGAAGTACTCCGATGGCAAAGATAGTTCTTTAAGTAAGCCTAACGATGATGGTCCTTTCTGGGAACCTGTAGTCTGTAGAAAATGTTCTAATAGGCCTATTTCTGATTATATAGAATTTATTTTTAAATTATGACAAAAATTTGAAGCTTTTAAGTGCGTTTTGCATATCATTAGCTAATTCTAAATCAAATTAATAATACAGTTAATGGGAATTTCATTGAAATAATAAACAACTAAATAAAATCTTTATTATGAAACCGATGCTAAAATGATCGATTATAATATAAAATTAATAAAATTGCACTAAGAATTGGAAATACACCTGTTTATCAGAACATTTTTATCAACTAAAGTCCTTATCTGAGGTAATTGTTGTTTTGCTGTATTTCCGTGTTATTCATTCCTGGAGTAAATTATGGAGTATATTTAATGGATTCTCAAAGATTTGAATAGTGCTCTGCTCCTATTTTCAAATGAAATCATTCAGTAGTAGTCGGTTCAATTGCAGAGAATCTTGATTTGATAGATTAGCGTACACGATGAGGATATTTATCCAAGTATCGAACAAAATCTGTAGACTTTTGTCTCAACATTGTAGCATTTTAGTTGTCATAAAAGGTAAACCTTCTTCGAGCATTCTTTCCAGAGTTGCTTGAGGTGAATTGAAGGTTTAAGATCACCTTGCAAATGATATCCAACAATTTGTGCGCCCGTCACCTTGCTAATAAACCATGTTCTGTGATGGAAGGAGACTAGTAGGAATATGAATATAGCAAACGAGTTCTTTCTTCTATTAAGAATAAAGACATATTGCTTCTGGAACACCATTCCTGAATATTGACTATTTCTTCATTAGAGTTGTCTCTGTCTATTATGGGAGCTAAGAGAGTCCCGTAGTCGGCATTGTTGATTGGACAATTTTTCCATCGATTGTTCGCAGGTCATTGATGCCTAGAGATAATAAAGGGCAAACATAAACTGTTCTTTGAGGAGCAAATGTAATTACGTCACCTCCTGTTCATGCTGTTCTGTCATGACAGAAAGATAAATATCCATCAATTTGGAACTTCTTTGTTCTCTCAGCCAAGATTCCATATGGTTACAGCGATAGAGTTCCGAGAATTCTCTTTCTACTCGTAGGCACTTATTGTTAAGAAAAAGTAACATTAGGTGTGTGTCTTAGCCGAACAGGAATTTGATGTATTTAAAAATTGCTTTCATTAGAGACGCGGGTCGTCGATTCGTGCGAAGCACACTTTGACCACTTGCAGCATACATAGAGATAGAGGTAAAAATATCAGAGTGACTATGAGAGATTGCTGTAGTCAACTGTTTGATTTTAACTCATTGTTGTCTTTATATAATTTTAAATTTCACAATCAGAATTTAGAAGCATGAGTTTTAAGTCAGTCACTAGCTAAAAGGCAGCGACGTTACTAAACATTTCCAACATCACAATGATAAGCTTTTTATCAGTGAAGAATTTGCCAACTAAGGATATTTTAAACTTTTCTGCGGCAGGGAGACTTGAAGAAGCTTCAAATATGCCACCTACATTTATTGTGGTTTTGAATTTTGTGTCTTCATCTCTAACTAAGTTATTTTGAATGTCAGAAACTGATTGATTAGTTTAGCAATCATTAATGCGGAATAATTGATTTATTTTAGAGGAAACATAATTTATTTTTCCATCAAGTTGAAAAAGTTTATCAGAATCCATTGCGAGATTGATCTAGATGTACAGAGGTTTCTTACATTAGCATCAACATAAGAAGAACATAATAATAAAACATGCTTCTGGTATTGAGTAATTGATTCAATAACATTTTTAGTAAATGCGGTACATCGTTGAGAAAAATGGAGAAATGGTTTGCGATGAACACATGAAAAGTATGTTAAATTTGTATTAAAATGATCATTGAACAACTTTAATTGACATTACGAGGGCAAAATTTAAGTAAGTAAAAAATTTCGTTGTCTTAATGTTTGAAATACTCAAAGAAATATTTACTTCAACGCTACATTCTTCCAAATTTTAATTGATTTATTCTCATGTGATTATTAACAAATCTAAATGAAAAATATCTACAAATCAATCAAAAGTGATGGTGCAAAAATTTAAAATAAATGCTACTAAGAGATATTACATCTGTTACTAATAGATCAGCTACTGTTAAGCATGATCGACGTAAATATTCGACTGAATAGAATTTTATTATTATTTCTACAATATAGGTAATAGAAGCTTTATTACGAAAATTGCAAAAGCTAATTAAAGTCATAATTTTGTAGCATTGTTGATTAATCAGATCAACTCAGTGACGTCAAACCCCTTAAAAATCGGGAGGGCTTGAAGTTCGAAAATATTTTATATGTGAGAGTAGCTAAGGAATTAGAAATCTTTAACAGGTTTGGAATTTCATTATTTTTTTATTTTTTTGGAAAAAATTTATACATTTATAACTCAGAGGGCACCACAGGATAGGGAGTGTCTCTCATCCGATCATGGTTCTTTTCCTTGATGTCTTCAATCACGCTAGTTTTGGCTTCGATACCTCTTATTCAACCGGTTTAGTAGTCTATTTACATATAAGAAGCAGCTAAGGTTAAGTTGGGCGTTTTCCCATTTGCTCTAAACCTTCGAATATTCACTATTTTAGATATTTTAAAAAAATAGACGTTTTCAACGAAAAATAGTCACTCTTTTCAAGTACTTCACTCCTAGTATAAATTTCCAACAGTACTTTCGAGCATATTCAATAATAGAACCTTCCATGGGTCAAATGACACCAGGTTAGTTTAGATTAAATTACTCAGGAAGTTTTTTAAAATCTGAAAAAGCAACACAAGAGAGAAGAGCCTTCTCTTTCATTTACGTTTTAAAATTATGCTCTGTCAGAGCCATTGTAGGTGGCATGATTAGCTGAAACACCATGAGATTAAAAAATCGTGATTATCTGAGCCTTGGTTATAGGGAATAATATAAATCAATTTAAGGAGATAGAAATGTTCATCATAAAATAATTTATGTTTTCAAATACCTCAAGTACTGCAATTTTGTGCAAATTTGCACCATTCCATAGGCGCACACTCACATAGAATTTGCAAATTTGGAGAAAAGTGTTTGAAAATTTGGGAAAAACGGCTTATGTGCTTTCAAAAAAACCCATAAGCTGTTTAAGGATACTCACTAAGCGACATTCTTGATAAATGCTTAAACTTTGTTTAGACTGGTAGATTTTTTCAGTTAAAATGTCTTTCTTTAATCTAGAACAATTCAAATATTTAACATATTTTTTTAAACCTAGTTTATTGTTCAAGCTACTAGTAAATAGTTTAAAAATCCATTTAATAATATATAAAAATGCTCTCAAAAATCTAAACAAGAATAACTTTGCTTCTGGGCGCTATCACGGTTTATTAAAAAACGATTCTTGCAAAAAAAAGTTCATTGTGGAATCTGGCAAAAAATATTGTTTGCAATATTATACTAAATTTGCACGTATGTTACTTTGACTAAAAGAATTATAACCTTCTGCAGAAGTCATGAGTCAAAAGATTGCCCAATTCAAGAACTCTTAAAAGTTCGTGCATGCTAAATATTTTTGGTTCTACTATTGATTTTTAATCAAGACTGCAGTTTTCGGTTTTTCAGTTAAAAATTCATCCTTAAGGGTAGGTTTTTTTCAGAAAATAGACTGAATTGCTTGTTGCCTTTTTCAAATATGAAAGAAGGAAACACATTTGTTTGATGTGATAATGACAATGTTTTGCTTTGCAATATTTATATTAGTTTGGGACTTTTTCGGCATTTATTGGTCTTTATTGGTCTTTTCTGGCTTTGCTGAAATAGCTTAAAATTTCAGTTTGCAAATACAGGGTGCCCAGTTAAAATCGATACTTTTTAACATGATCGCTAATGTCCTTCACAAGAAGTGAAATGACGTTTATCTGTTGCGAAATAGGTAACTATTGATTGGTCAGCATATCGTGTGAAGCCTAATCAGTCAATGAATAAGGTATTTTGTCACTGCCTTTCATCTACACTTGCATACACAGATCAGAATGTCTCATCTAACGGACTTTCAGCGAGAAGTTATCGTTATGTTCAAGCGAGAACAGCCAACATGTGGTTTAGAAAAATGTCGTCAGATATTGCCTGGTTTCTTTAGCAATATCAGCAAAAATCAATTGGACCGTGTATATCGGAATTTGAGAAGTGGTGATGACATCAACAGGCCAATGAATGGAAGATCATGGGTGTGGCAGCAAGATGGAACCAAAGCTCACACTGCAAGAAGTCGAGTCAGTGGATCTGAGAAATGCACCTGACTTCATTACTCCTGATGAAAGGCCATCAAAAAGTCCCGATTTGAACGTGATGGACTATTCTCTATGGGGCGTTCTCCTAGCTGGGTTGGCTGCAAAGCGAAGAGAAATCGACAGCATGGAGAAATTGAAGGCGACCCTTACGGAAACATGGAACAATATACCTATGGATATTATTCAAAGAGCGACTGCATCGTGGATACCACGTCTAAGAGCCTGTATTCACAATGGAGGTGGTCACTTTGAACATTTGCTTTGATCTCTTATGTATTCATTTGCTTAATAAAGTCTATACTTCTTATTTCTTACGTTTTGAATATGATTCGTCAAAAAGTGTCGATTTTCACTGGGCACCCTGTAGAAGTTAATTCATGCAATTCATTAACAAGTGGCTCTAAAAATCATGTACGTTTAATGGCTTGCCATATCCAACATAAAATCCTGCCACCAAAACACAGTTTTGCATAATGTTAGAGGCAACTAGAATAGGCCAGGCTTGCAAATTGCTCGATTTCGATAGAGGTAAGCCATCTATACTAATCCTTATTAGAATGGAGTCACTTTCAAATGATTTAACTTTTTTAAGCACTCCAAAATACCTGGCTTAATACCAAAATAAATTAAATTTTCATTTGTTATTGCAGATGATAAATTCCAATGCAAAAGAGCTCGAGGATCCGCAGGTAGTTCAGGATGACCTGATGCCCTTAAAAGAATGAGCAATTGTTTCAAGGAATGGTGTGTAATATTGCTATTCAATGCCCATTCACGCAAACGATCTAAGAAATTAACGTTTGTTTCAGATGGTATTGACGCACTGCTGAATGATTCTGAGGAAGTAGAATCATCATGATATGACAATTCACAAGAACTGTTTGAACTAATGTCCTCATTAGCAATAGTGGCAACATTACTACTCGATGCTAAATTGTTCATTATAGCAATGGTGCTCTGTCTTACACGACGTTTAGTTTGCTTAAGTTTAACAATACGCTTTTTTTGATACCGCGGCGTTCTAAAAAGATATTGAGTAATTTTGAGCATTAATAAAAATAAATTTTATAGCCTATCAAAATACATATGATCCTTCAAAAAAAACACGATATTTTTGAAATTGTAAGTGGTGTAAACTCCAAAAAATATTCGCCTACATTAAATGAACTTCGTGAATCTGACAAGAGCAAGTAAATCTCTATTTTTAATTAGCCCACTAATATCTGAATCAGAAATAACAATTTAGAGTAATTTACAAATGATGCTATGAATGGATATTTACACATTGCACATGAAATGTAGTACAAGTTGAAAATTTAAACATTAGATACCCAACTTCAAAGATTACTTAAATCGTGATGAGTTAATTTAATTAAATTAGTTCATAGTCTCTGAAAATTATACTTTCAGTTTCAGGTACAGAAATTTAAGTTAAGAGATGTATAACTTTGATTTTTTAAATGCAAAGATCGAAGCTTCTCGTCGAAAAAGGTAATTTGATAAAACGAAATAAATGTTGACGCTAAGCTTTAAACTAAAAATTTATATTAAATTTATTCTATATATCTGTAAATGTAGATAAAAATTTAATTTTCTTCAAATATATATATATTACATCTTAAATTCTAGCGTATCGCGCTTAATATCTTGTCCTATTCTTGCATTACTAAAATATTTGTATTACAAATGTAAATTTTAGAAAATTTTCGTAGGAAACCATTGAAATTAATGTTTAATGTAATTAATAATATTAAGCAAAATTAACAATTACAAAATTATTCAATATTTTTCTCTGTTACTCTGACAACCAAAAGATAATGGCATTTACGTGTACGAACAGTTAGTACAGTGAATGAAAAGAAGAGCTTACTACAGTCGTTGAATTTATTCAATGAGTTACTGAAAATAAGTACAACAAAATGCATTTGGTTAAAAGAAATACAAAAATTCATGTTTTCGCTAAGCTATGTGAATAGAACGTTGATTGAACGCATCTTCAACCTCATCAATTTCAATTAGAATGAAATGTATATTGAAAGAAATTCTAATTTGTAGTTAATATATGATGCTTTTTTCAATTAAAGTCCCTTGCTTTCTATATTGAACCTTTGTTATATATATATATATATATATATATCGAACTTCGGGGAATTTCCTTGAAGAAATTATTTTTTAAATGTAGTGCTAAGGAGGTGCTCAGCACCGTGGACAATGCTCTTGTGTAGCACGTTCTTAGCACTTCCAAATAAAGTCCATGACCATTCTAGCACTTATTGACTTTATTCGCACTTTCTAAGCACGTCTAATGTTTACTGGGTAAAGACCACAAAGATTTGCTTACATTATATCCTGCGAAGTCATGCAACTCCAGAGCATTAAATTGCATTCCTAAAACTAATATTTTCTTAAAACTGGTGACCTGAAAATAATCAATTTTCTTTTTCCTCGTCCATTCTCTAATATCAGACCTCATGGAGGTTAATTTTCATCTCATCCCATCAAATAACCTGATTCTAATTTTCTACAGGCCACGAGACATGCTAATCTGCAAATTCAAATCTTCTTTTTGGTGTTATTTTAAATAAAAAGCTTCTATCTTTTCTCTGTTCTCTTCATAGATGTTCGAAGCACTTGATGGATAGCTTCATGCTGCAATATTTCTCCAATAGCTGCAGAAATGTGCCTTCTTACATCCACAATTGCTTCAAATCGTTCAGAATAAAACATCTTGTGATTTTTCAATTCGTTGCCGTGCTCAGCTTAGAAGAATGCCTTCCTTTATCTTCAAATCCTAGACACTGCCATAGGGTTAATTTCATAATTTTACTTGCTGTTTTGCATAAAAAACATTTTTGTTCCAAGTAGATAATTAATTGTCTTTTTTATAACAAGGAAGTTAATTCATTCTACAAACAAGCAAGTGTTCATATAAATGCTGGATCCATTCCGGTTAATCCGGTCATGTTAAAGCTGCTTAAATCGGGTATGCGACGAGAGCTGGTCAATCAAGTTAAAATCCGGTTAAGAAATTTTATCTTTGATTTTCAAAATATATTTATTACAGTGATTGCGGTACTAATAAACAATAGAAATTGTGGGAAAGGTGCAGAGATTCCTATTGAAATTCTAGTGCTTATCTACATTTTTGCAATTCAATTTATGGAATTGCAATAAAGCGCACTATTTAGAAGAATATCAGATTTGTGGAAAACGATGCAAAAATTCCAACATGTTCAAATTCGCCTTGTTGTGCAATACAGAATAGATAACGAGGACTACTGTATGATACAATGATATCTAGACATTGTGCAAAGTCCTAAATTCAGCAGAGCCAAAGGATTGTTGTCTTCGACAATCTTACGCGGAAATCCATGTTGCGAGAAGATGTCTTTAAATTTTCTCAAATGCAGGACAGTTTCGGGGTGTGTTTTTTGTGCCGCATTGCCTACAGTCAAACAGCTGAAGTTGATTGCTGAAGGCGTATTGATTCTTACGCCGTCGACTTGCATCAATCTCCTGTTTGATGTTGATCTCTTCCTTGTGGTTTTTTAGTTATTTTAAATGTTCAGTGGTTTCTTCAACCGCACGCAGAATTGAGTTGTTTTGTAAAGATTAATGTTGGGTTCCTTTAAAAGTCTTTCCTGAAGACCTATATCGTGTACCGAGAATATAATCCTGTCTCTAATAAGGCTGTCTTCCTATTGTCCGAAGTTACAACGCTTCTTAGCAAATTTACGTATTGATCGATGTTTAGGTTTGATTTTGCTAACTTGAAAAGCTGATATCGTTCAAACACCTTCCCAATACACAATAAAACGTTTTATACCCCTCTTATAATGGTATAACACGTTGTAAGTCGTCTTAACATACGTCTTCTAAACGTCGTTTAAAATACCATTTCTAAACGTTGCTGAATGCCATCTAGTGTCCACCAAATGATGTTCTAACACGTTTTCTAAACGTCTTCTAAACGTCTTATTAAACACCATTTCTAAACGTTGCTGAATGCCATCTAGAGTCCACCAAATGATATTCTAACACGTTTTCTAAACCTCTTCTAAACGTCTTATTAAACACCATTTCTAAACGTTGCTGAATGCCATCTAGAGTCAACCAAATATTGTTCTGAAACCTCTTCTATACGTCTTCTAAACGTCTTCCAAACGTCTTCTAGACGTCTTCTAAACGTCTACTAGACGTCTTCTAAACGTCTTCTAAATGTCTTCTAAACGTCTTCTAGACGTCTTCTAAACGTCTTCTAAACGTTTTCTAGACGTCTTATAGACGTTTTCTAATATTTCTAGAATATTATCTATATATTCATAGAATATATTAGAGAGTGACAATATGAGGCAAATTTAGTACCTGAACCCTAACCGAAACGTTGAATTTGATTTGACGTTGTCTATCGTTCTCCAATCAAATGATCATTAACATCAATCATTTTCTGACGGAGAAACAGCAATTCATTCGCATTACTTAACGTCTTCGATATTTCTCAGTTCAAGATGTGAATAACATCAATATTTTATAAATAATAAATCTAATCTTTGTACTCGAACCCGACAGGACCCAAAACCCGATCGGGTTTATCAGGTAACCGATGTCACTCTCATATATATATATATATATATA
>CABFPE010000419.1:438502-475574 GCA_900660155.1 Hofstenia miamia | reverse complement strand
GAATAGTTCCCCTCCTCAGAAAAAAAGCTGGGTGCGCCCCTGGTCGTTCTGTAATGATTACTATATAACGTCTCATATTGGCAATGCTCATTTAGTGGTGCTAATTATTTCAGTACGGATGACTTTCACACTGATGTATACGATATTATTGCTACGGTATCATATACTATATTCAAGATTTCGTTTTGGAAATATAGATTTTCTACTAAATGGGACTAATTAAGACTAATCAACAATGGTATTTGTTGTTCTGCAACGATGATTCAACGCTGATTAATATTGATTTTAAAATTTTCCTTTCTGAATATAGTAGGATATGGTCTCTACTAACCAGATCAGGCAAGGAACTAAAAGCCGATGTCACAAGATGTCGTATCCGCAGCTAATTTCCAATAAACAATAGTCATTCATCAATGACTGATATCGTTTTGCTTCTGCAAAATTACAAAGTATACTTAAGTCTTATTAACACAATAAAGAACATTTCAATGACTAAAGCAGAGTGTCCGTGCATTGCAACTTATCAATTTCCACACAATGCAAAGCAGTTCCAGGCCGAACTGAGAGCAATTTCCAGACAGTAATACGGCGACCACACGCCTTAAATTCTAAATTCCCAGCCATTTCCAGACTGAAATAAACACAAAGTACCACATTGGATTAAATTTCGCCCATGAGTAAATCATCTGATTATCAAACTGATATAACCATGCTATACATAAACAGTTTTTCGTATTTTAAGCACTTGAATATCCCTCTTCGACATGCTAAAATGTAGAGAAACATGTTTTGTTTTTGCAGACTATATGCACGTGCAAACGTGCAAAGGAATCATTCTGTCTGTTGAGTTGATTTCAAAAATTAAATAAAGTATATACAATTGTTACAGATGAAAATATCTAACACAATAGTTGGCAAACCACTCAAATCAGACAAGTTGATATTTTGCAAATCATTAAGGTTTTTTTATTTAAACAACAATATTTATTTAAACAACACTAACCACTAGGTCACTCTTACTAGTAAATTTTATTGTCAGAAAAGTTCAGATTCACATTTCATCTAACTAAATATTTATTAGATAATGGCTACATATAGTAGTGCCGAAAAACTGCAAAATGTTTAATAACATGCTTGCTATTTTTGAAGAGAAATGTTTGGAAACATCATACTGGTGCGTAGATAGAGGTAACTAATCTTTAACCTTATATTTCCATAGCGTAATGACAAGATTTTATACTTCTATAAATGGAAAATTACACCCTTTTCGATATATTGCACAAAAACTTCCCCACCAAACTCAAAATTTAATAGAAACAAATATGTAAAGATTTTGCATTTGCAATTTTGTAATAGCAATGCAAATTAAAATATTTTGAAATCACATGAAAAATCATGAAATATGTGGATTTCTAGTTCTTTAGATGGACTACTAATGTCGAACACAAAGTTAACTGCTCGCCAAATGCTGGGAACGGAGATTTCGAGCAACGCTGCGCCAACTAATTGAAGGGATCTCGTGGGAAAAAGAAATTGAAGACATCTTTCTATCTTAAGTGAGGGGGGAGGGGTGATCAGACTTATCAACGAACCGAGCTTCTAACGAGCCGATTCGAGCAGAGCTTGAGCAGAGTATTGGGTATATAACGAGCCCAAAACGAGCCGTTTTTAAGCAAACCAGATTTGTAGTGCTGCTTGTTAATTTGATTATGCAGATTTTTCATATTTTTTCATTCAATATTCCTTACTTATAATCCTATTTTAGAAATGTTTATTAAATAATAGAAAGAGCAAGTGAAAAAATTCTGAGAACAAAATATTATTTAAAAAAATACCGAGCTGAAGAGAGCCTCATTAAAGGTTTTTCTGTGGCGAGCCGAGCCGAACTTACTCAAAATTTAAACGAGCCGAGCTTAGAAATTACGGCTCATTGACAAGTCTTGGTGTGATACACAATTAAATTTGTATGACCAATATTTGGCAAACAAAATGTTTGAAGAATGTTTGCCAGTCCATAGGGTGTGATACACAATCAAATTTGTATGACCAATATTTGGCAAACAAAATGTTTGAAGAATTTTTCCCAGTCTATAGGGTGTGATACACAATTAAATTTGTATGACCAATATTTGGCAAACAAAATTTTTGACGAAGGTTTATGGCAATGTATCACACCCGTCATACACGCCATCAGACAAGCCATCAAACCTCCCATCAGACAAAATAAAATCAAAATAATTTAGATATTTTCCGTCAAACATTCGTCAACTAAGCTAATTATTTAACAATAACACTCTTTAAAGTTGAAGAAATTTAATTAAAACGGGTAAAAACAGCATTCAATTGTTCCCTTATCTATTCTGTATCAATATTGTTGTTTACTTACTTTAGTTAAAGTGCTAAACCAGCCTCCTATGAAACGCAGAATTCATTTACGCGCAAAGCAGTCATTAATTAATTAATTTACTTTAATTGGTTTTCCTTGTCATTGGTAGGGCAACCACTTTCTAGACCTAAAAATTGCATTTATAGACATAACGATATGACCGAAAAATCCCATTTCTAAACCTGAAAACTAGACCTAAAAAAGCTGATTTCCGCTCAATTTTTATTGATCGAGATTGTTATTTGCATAACAGAGCATACAATTTTCAATGTTTTCATCTAGAAAAATTCTATCATCAGAGAGCAAATTTTTTTGCTTACTGAAGGATCGTTCCACATCGCCACTGGATGGATGGCACCTGCTAAGTAGTTGATAATCCGCAAGGGAAAGGTTGCCATCTCTTAACTGGCGACAGCAATGTAATGAAAGAATAATGAATTAATGAGATATTGTGGATTGCCATACCACTTACTGATTTAATTCATACCATATCCAGCTTCACCTGTGAATTTTGACAAAATATGACTTATAAGACTTTATAGACTTTATGGTTGCCCTAGTCATTGGTGATAAGAAGCATGGTTTATTTAATTAGCGCTATCGCTAAAATGCTATTTTCGATGTTTTGCGCCATATGTTTACGCACAAAAGCAATTAATAGACATGAAGCATTATTGACACAAAGTAATTATCGCGTAAATACATGCATTATGTTTAATAACAATTGTATCAAAAACGAATACTACACAGGTCATAGCAGATAAATTAATGTAAACTAGTTACCGTATTTACAGGTCTATAAGCCGCATCCGTAGATAAGGCGCACCCGGAGTTTGGGAGAAGATTTTTAGGAAAAAAGTTTTTTGAGCAAAATAAAAATCCACAAGAACTGAAACATAAACATATTTATTTACATCATTCAGATATTTCTTACAACCTTTAAGTAAAATTTTAAGTCCGATTTGTGTATTTAATAAACCTATATAGATCTTGTAGATTTATATAATTGTACTTAAAAGGATTCTGATCTAAATTGCTTTCGATATTTGCATGCATATTATTTCTAAATTAACAATACATTCTAATACTTTAATATTGCTTTATTTTTAATAAATTAATATTACTTTACTTTAATAGATATTACAGCAAGATCCCGTACTTTAGTTTACAATATCTGTGCAAATTAGGTATCTTCGCGAGTTGCTTTTCAAGTGTTTCCGTAGATAAGCCGCACACCCGCCTTGGGAGCAATTTTTCGTGGAAAAAAGGTGCGGCTTATACATGGATAAATACGGTAACCGCAAACGAGTATTTCCAGTAGATGTTTGCCGTTTGTCTGACCACTTGTTTGACGAATGATTGATAATGTATCGTCCCAACATGTTTGCCGACCAATTTAAATTAATTGCTTGTTTGCTCGGAGGTTTGATAGTGTATCATCCCCTTTAGGGTGCCTTCAGATTTCGAATATCTTTTTTAGTGCGCAAGTTATGACAGTTTAAACAGATTTTAAAGAAAACATCAGTTTTAAAAAATTCCTGCAACATTTCGATATAAATAGCAAAATCAGGTAAATATAGAGCGATTAGATGCAATACAAAAAATAGAAAGTGTGCACTAATTTTACGTAGACAATATAAACTATTCTATCTGTTGTTGGGTTACAAAATTATCGATTTTCAAGCAATACTCAGGCTGTTTTTTTAGTGGTAAGGTTCATGGGAAAAATAAGAAAAACTTCAAATTGAATAATGGGGGAATTTCTTAAACTTTAAAATTAAATTCCAACTACTGACTTGTTCTAATACTCATGTCTCATACTATGATGCCACGTAAAATATAAAGTACTACCACTACTGAGGGCAGATATACTTCCTAGTCATGCTGACAATCTTCTATAACAAGATGGAAAATTTAAACAGCATCTTATGGCAGATAAATATTTTGAAATTTCCGTTCTTATGATAAGCTTACCTGAGAAAGGCGTCTATTGGGAATGGTGCAAAAAGTTAGAATTGGAAAAGGCAAATTTCCAGCTGTTGCAAAAGTGATGAAGAAAAAGCCACGTGGAATTATCTATATAGTAGTTCGTGATATCAAGCTGTGCTTAACAAGATGGCTAGACAATGAAATTGTTACTGCAATTTCAACTGTTGATCAGAAACCTATTCTTAACATTACTTGTAATCTCAGTGACAATTTAGTACATACTTAAATGGCATAGAATTTTCCAAACAACAAAAAATCCGAGAGTGATAGAAAAATAAATTTTATTAGTGTGCGCATTAAAAAATGCGGTAAAGGGGGAATTGTTCCGAATTGACATTTCAATTAACATACTGCAAATAGTTGATGGAGCCAACTTCAAATATGTATGAAACAAACAGTGACATACATATGATAAAGACAATTGGAAATGCAACCAAAAAAGGACAAGAGAATAAATTTGGCAATAAAAAGTTGAATTTCCAGGCAGTTCCAGGTACTACAGGCAGTTGACGCAGCAACTTTGAATTTTCAGGCAGTTCAAGGCACTTCCAAATTTCCAGGCAGCACGGACACCCTGTAAAGATGGGAAATGAAGAAAAGACAATATATTTTTTTGTCGCAGCAGCAACAAAGTAAATTCCGGGGCCTTAACATACATGAAATTCGGACAATAATAATGAATAAAAACCCTAGAAAAAATTTATGGTTGTGTTAAACAAGTTGATTCGCAATTCAACGCAGTTTACCCTATATATAATACTAAACAATTTACATTAATAATGAAAAAGTATATTAAAAAATATCAAACTAATATACTTAAACAATAATGTTAAATCTAGTAAAGAAATACAAAACCTTTCAGTACAATAAATACATCATGCATCGAACTTAAAATGCAACAAAAGTATAAATATTTCAAATAAACATTTAGGGATTACCTATGAATATAATAATCTTTATATAGTTTTAGCTCAAATCACAATTTATAATAATTGTTAAGACATATTTAGGTCTACAGTATGTAAATGAATATACGACAACCATTCTATAAAATTGATTAAAAACGTACAGAAAATTTCTTTACTACATCTACCATAGCGTCTGTAATTGAAGAGTTACATGTTTCAATGATATTTTCAGTAAGCATCGATAGGGAAGTTACAGCTTGCTCAGTGGAAATGTGATAAGATAATTCAATGATAGCAAGCAACGTATTCACCAACTAAAAGTTTGTCATAATAAACATTTAATGCTACTTTTCTTTATCAATTTTGCAATTAAATATATATATATATTTATTTATTTATTTATTTATTTATATATAAAGTTTTAAATGTCATTTTAGTTATTAAAGTTGTTATTAATACTATTAATATTACGTGATTATTTTTCAATGGTTGATTATTATCGATTATCTTTAATGGCTGATTATAAGCAATTATACCACTGAATATCATGTAAAGTCAACAGCTTACAGGATAGTAATGCATTTTGAGTTTGATTGCTCTACGTTTTGTATCATCCTTTATATAGCAACTCATGAAATATAGAATTTAATAAATGTTTATCGTAATTAAAATTTATTACTATAAATACATAACAAATATGTGCCGGCAAATAACCTACGGAAAGAGAGTGGCTTCCATGCGATTCCTTCAATTCTAAGGATTTTACTTCTCGCTTTAACTGAGAGGAGTAATTCTTTACAATGTGATTGGTAATCTGAAGGTTGGACTTTATTTCTGTATTTATGATGTTGCACACCTTTTGTAACAACTTAACCATTTCATTAAAAAATTGGACTTGCTCATCTGAGATAGAAACCTACCGAAAGATATAATAAAATTTTAAAGTCAGTCATTAATAGAATTACATTTTTGTTTCAAAATTTCGGAAGTTTTTATAACTACAAAAGTAAATTAATTAAACCTATATATATATATATATATATATATGAGTTTTGAATAGAAATCAATTTGATAAAGAAACTTGTTGATAAAATGCGGGCAAATGGGTTTGTGATGTAAAAGTAACATTAATTGATGACTAGAATAAAAAATATTATAATATAATATCATAATATAATTCTTGGAGCTCTTGAGATATTCTAAATATGAAGAACAATAATTCATCGAATATTATTTATAAATTTTTATAAATAATCCTACAACATATTATTTAAAAATATATATTTCATTTGATAGAGAAGTTATCAATAGAGTGAAAAGCTTGGTAACAATACCTAATAAAAAGCACTTGACCGGTTAAGGAGGGATTGACTATAAAAGGCAACAATTAGTGCCTTTAGCTGCATTACTACTGAGTTAAAAATGAAAATATACCAGATGCCAGTGTGTATTTTGATGCGATTGCGCAATAACAGGTTTGAAAATAACAGTATTTTCAAGTTTGTCTCTCAGAATGTTCATATTCCGAATACCAACAGGATAAGAGCTAACTTTAAATGGAGATGCAGTCAATCCAAGCAGTCTAAATTTGAAGAAACTATTATACGATTATTGAAGAAAAATACAATGACTACACACTATGTATTACATCAATTTTATTCCTTTAAGATCTCTAGCTACAATTCAGCCATCGGATAATAATGAAACATAAAAAAACATTAAAATTATTTTAGGCTGCTAATGTTAATTATTGAGCAATTTCGATGCTATTTTGATTGGTTAACTACCATTGTGGAAACTTTGACCACTCTTGCATAAATTTATTTACTGATATTGCAGTGTGTGCCACTGGGAAATGCTTAATAATGCCAGAGACTATTCCTATAATTACCAACTAGGATTATTGTGCAATTGACTATGAAATATTTTATATTAAATGCACATTGCTAAAATTTTGAATTTTAATCAAATTTAAGAAACTTAACTCTCATATATCTCAATGAAAATCCGTTCAATTAAATTCTTCGAAGTACTGTATACGTTTTGTGTAAATTTCTATTTTAGTTTAGAAGAATCGACACAAATAAAAGAAACTTGTAGCTAAACAAGTGTATTCTTAAAATCGGTATATTATGTGAACAGGATGAAATTTTTCATACTAAGTAATTTTTGTTGAATATGCAAATCACTCTAATTCATTTGTTTTTTGTACACTGCTAGGCTGGTATTCTATATTATGGCCTATTGAGACAAAGGTAAAGAGGACCCTGTTCGCTAAATTAATGACATGTATAGTGCATTGGGAAACTTTTGAAGTATTGTTCAGCTCTATTGATCCCTACCAATATTGGCAAAATATTGTTTCGAAGATATTGAGCCTGTAATCAGCACTTATGGAGAACTATGAAATGAAGTGTGTGTACAGTTAAAACCTTCGAAGAAGTAATATAGTTCTACTTCAGAGGTAAGGACTTTACGAAAAGCGTATGCACTTTATGATGTGCCGATGAAGATATCTTTAACTTTTATTAACTATACTCGGTAATGACAACAATGAAGCATAATATTTTTTCACTTATATATGTAGTGAGACTATCATATAAAAACAATTTAAAATTGCTTTTAGTAGTATATTATGAAAGGATTGACTTGAAATCATTACTACAAAGATTAAATACTAGCTTAAGTAAAAGCAGGGTAAAAATATTTAGTAATAGGAAATCCGATTAAATTGTAAATTCCCTAGTAAATACGTTTGGAAAATTTGGCAAATATTTGCCAAATATTTGGATAAAATTGCATAATTTTTGTAAATGGAAATATTCCAAATATTTGGCAAATATTTGCCAAATAATTGCCAAATTTTCCAAATTTGTACAATTTGTACAATCATTAATTTACAGCATATTTGAATAAATAAAAGTGTGCGTAATATATAATAAACTATTTCAAACATTTTTGAAACCAATATAACGAAAATTTCAACTTTTTATTGACTACTATTATAAACAATTAAAATATTTATATATCTAAGAATAATTTATGCAACATTTAAGTACGCAATTAGTACTAGTTATGGACTAGCGTTATCACCTGTGTTCATTTACTTTTTTATGTTCATACCAGAAATAATTTTTAAATCTACCATACTTATAGATGTTTAAATTAGAATTCATAACTGCCATAATTTTGTGCGAATTGCTATGAAATATAACCAAGCTTATTTGATATACAATCAATGTTTGCTTAGTTAGAAATTGTAATGTTGACTGACATGCCAATGTATAAATGCAATTGGTTGGCAGTTGATTGCTGTAGTTTTAGACCATGACTTGTTGCTCTTGGGTCCCTACATCTCTGTGTACACTCAAATCTATACTGTGTAGGCAGTTTAATGTTTAATATATTTAATGTACTCTAAAAATTGACTTAGCCCAAATTTGGAAAGTTTGCCAAATATTTGGCAAATTCTTGGAAAGTTTGCAAATTATTTGGAAAATTTGCCAAATATTTGGAAAGTTTGCATAAAATTTGGAAAATTTGCCAAATGTTTGGCAAATATTTGCCAAATATTTGGCAAAAATTTGGCAATTTTTTGCCAAATTTATTTACTAGGGTTGGTAGTGCCAATCCTTAAATATTTTTATGGCAGCGCAACTCCTTCTATCAATATCAAGTGTTTAATATGTGAATTGTAAATTTTTAAACACATTCCTAAGTGCCGGCAAAAGTAAATTTACGTTTAGCTACCCTTATTTGAGGTTGCTTTGGTGATTACTCCCGACGACTGAACCACAATTTTAACTAACATTTTACTTTATAATAAATTATAGTAAATTGTCCCTCATTCATGGACACCTTGATTTTCACTTCGCTCTTAATTTTTTATTAGCTATACGTAACGCCTCGGGCAAAGAAGGCTATAGACCAAAAAACCAGAACAATCAAGTTTTTAACAATACGTAAGCACATGGGAATATCTAACCGAGGTCTTTGATTGGGCACATTGGATGTAGACCACATTTGTACTAACTGCGTGTAATCGTCATTGTTGTTTCCAACGTGATGAACCTCATCAATCACAAAACAGTAAAAGTTACCAAAATTGAGTTTATCGCTACGCAGAAGTTCTTTTAAGACTCCGGCAGTAACAACCAAAATTTGAAACTCTCCATTAGTCAAGCCGCGCAATTTCGCCGCAGTTTTATTTTCACCACAAAGTGGACATACGCTTAGCCCACAATCTCCATTTATTGCGTCAGCCTAGAGAACAGATGTAAAATAGGTATTGTCAAATGAAATACCTGTACATAGAACTTGAAGTATTTTCATATTAATTTAACCCTGATATCATGCGAAAGTGATTAATTTATTGCTTCACATATGTTTTAGCATTTTTTTAAACATTTAGGTGTAGATATTAAATAAATAAGTTCAAACATACGGGTTAGTTAAAAGTATGTCTTAAAAAATATAATTCAAGACTTACAGTACAGCACACTCGGATCCCTTACGAAGATATGATATATTACAGCAACTGCTTATAGCAAATTACAATTTTTAAGTTTTTATTGACATAACAAGAACTCGAAAAAACTAACTGTATTGTCGCCTCAATAAGCCAAATATAGAAATAAGATTATTAGCAAATTCAAAATATAACGCTAGCTGTACACAAAACTTTAAAAAATACTGCTACTACAGCACTGAGCGATGTTCAAAATTGTATAAATTCCACAGACTATAGTATTTATTTCCAATTATCAAAAATTGTTTTCAACACTGTCAACTAAAATCAGATTCTTCTTAAACTAAAAAATTCTAAAAAATAATCATATTTGCTTTATATCTTATAGTTAAAACAGAACAAGTAAAAAATCTTTACATTCCAAATATAAAAAATCCGAATTGCATATGAAAGCAGAATTGTTGCATGAAGCTCTTGATTTTTCTAATTTGCAATTGATTTGATTTAAAAAGCTTTGCTATTCATAATTCTGTGATTTATATATATATATATATATATATATATATATTATAATCGCATCTGTTATTCAAATAGAACACACAGAGGATGTTTACCAAAATTAATCCTTCTAGTTTGCAAAAATAAACAAATTTATACATTTTTGATAAAGGCTCATATGCAATATCTCTTCATTACTAATATTTAGTTAAAAATCAAAGGTTACAGATGTTTTAAACAAGCTTAAACACTAAATATTACAGTAGAATTCGCATAACTGCAACTCGCCAAATCAAAATGATTGAGTTGTCCTTAGAAGAAGTTGCACTTAGTCAAACTATGAAGAAAATCTATACATTTACGCCTATATGTAATTGCTTGAAATTCAGTTGCTCTTAAAGCAAATGCACTTAGGCGAATGTTAATGTATTTTCAAAACTTCTTAGAGTGATTTTTGCACTAATTTTTATTTAGCTCTCACAAGCTTAGTACAGTATTTCAAAACAGCCTATCTGCAGGTATCAAGACGAATGAGAGAGCCAATTAGATCCGATTTTGTATAAATCGAGAACATTTTAAATATTACATATAATTATAAACGTATTGAAACACTATTAATAGCTATGTTCGTTGCTGACAAAAGATCTCAAAAAACTGCATTACGCAACTTCAAAGCGCTTGAGACTGATTTACCTGCTGAAAAACAAGAGGAACCGTCTTTACAACAAATAATCCCAATCGATTAGGATTAAGTAGTTGCAATCTAGCCATAAGCATCGATGCAATAAAGGTTTTCCCAGCTCCTGTGGGTAGTACAGCCACCAAATCTCTTTGTAAAGCTTCCAAATAAACTTCAATTTGATATTTTCTTGGTACTTTACTAAATTCAAGGCCTTGAAATTGAAATTCTGTATTATTTTTTGGCCAGATTAATGGATGAGGTTCACAATCTTCAACAGAACAAGGTTTAGCCTAAATATTCAAAAATATAGAAAATTTAAAACCAAAAAAACAAAACAATGGTATATATAATTAAGATCTTACATCGTTTTCAATAGAATCCTGCAGGTAATTGTTCTCCGAGCGAATTTGAATAGTTGGGTATTTTGAAGCAATTTCAATCCATTTTTGAGTTGGTTCTAACTTTATCCCATCAAATAAAATTTTAGTATTTGAAAATGCCAAAAAACGGTTACCTAAAAAGAATATTATAATTCGCATAAATTTTGACTAATTACACATGGAGTGCCACTTTTAGATGCATCTTTAAACATACAAACTATAAAAATGTCAAGATGTTTGGAACTTTGGCAATTTAAATGAATTATATATTTTGAAGTCTGAAGTAATAAAATTATTATAAAAAGGATTCGAACAAATTTGTAAATATTTCACATCCTTGGAAAAAAATTATAATCAATATTTATATAACACATTAGACAGTACTTGGGCAAAAATTGGCATGGTTTCGGCTTAGTTGTTTTTACATTTCAAAAAGTGACCAAACTATTAAATAAAAAATTTTAATCAGATAAAATCAAATTGTTAATCTATTATTAATTTTATCAGGCAAACAGCAATGAAGCTTTGATAATCAATATATCGAATGATTTGGGTGTTTTTTTCTGATAAATTTCGATATAAATACATTATTGTATATTTGGAAATACATTGTATTGAAATAAAAAATAATTTTAAATTGCTTAACTTTATGAATAATCTTAAGAAAATTTTCGACTGACAAGACCACAACGCAATGTTTGAGGACCAGACTGAGCTACTTCTTGCTCTGTTGTGCATATCAATGACATCTTACAGTGACGTAATATTATATAAATATAATTGCAGTTACGATATTTTATACTCAGACATTGCTTTTACGATCATATACTTTACATTCACTATAAATAGAGCATTCAGAAGATTTGATACATGAGAACAATTATCAATGTTGCGATTTATTATGTTAGCCGTCTTTGCAAATATTGATATATTTATGTGATGAATTCTGAAGCCAAAATATATTAAAAAATTCTGCTTTTTGGCTATCTATAAAATGATCAGGTCTCTTCCTTAGTAGAATTAAAGGTTAGTTGTACAATAAATTTTTAGTATGAGACTATAAAAGCTGCAATTTTTAAATTAAATTTAAAATTATTAATTATTGAATGAGTCAATTGGTAATTGATTTTCTTCTGTATGTTAATTTGCAAATAAATATTTGAGAGTGAATTTAAATGAAATTTAAGTTTGAAAGTAAGACTAAGAAAATGCAACTGACCTTTTGGACCATATGGTACTTCGCAGCCGACATTACAATTGCATTGCTTACATTGAACGCGAACCTTTTTCTTGGACTCGATATATAGCATCAGTTGAGCTGGTTCTATGTAGCAACGACGCTCAGGTTTCACAATTAAATGTAAATTTTCATCTTTTTGAAAGAAGCATAAGTCTTCCTCAGAAGCAACTACATGTTTGTTTAAGCATTGCGCAACTACCACCATTTCGTTTACATGATCTGACTGCATAGCAAAGAAGTGATTTCAATGCAGACTATTCAAAATATTTTTTTGCAAATTTAAGCCAACAATGCAATTAATAGCTCCAAAAATCTAACTAATGTGATAAATGAATACGCAGACTTCAATAGACAAAATAAACTACTATAACTGAAATATTTCATGTAAGGACAAACACTCTTATACATGTAAATATATTAAAATTTCAGAAAACTGTATGTTCAACACAAGTTACTCAAATGTATTCGTTAAATATTGCAAAACAAAACAAATTTATTCTACACATGATTAATATATTTTTGGAACATATTGTTTTTTTATGCTTATAGTTTTCAGAGTTCTGAAAAAAATATTAGCCACGAAATCAGCGTTCTTAACTTCTTAGAATTTCTCATTAAGCTCTTTGAACGAAAAAATCTATCGTGATATATCTGAAGGCGGGTATCAGACAGCAATTTCCAATATTATATGAAACACAAAATCAATATTTGTCACATTCAATGAAAAATGTCATATTTTGACTAGAGATTGACATCGAGTACCCTAATAAACTTGACGCGATTTTGGGTTTCCGGTCGTATACTAGCTCAGAACTACTGAGCGCAGGAAATGTCAGTGAAGCTTAGAGTTATTGATTAGAAAATGACTGGTGTTAACCACCATTTGATTTGAAAAAGTTCAAAGGCATTAACTATTGGGAATCAATGTTTGTTTCGGGTCAGGTAGGGTAGTTAATATTTCGATCGGGCATTGTTGGAGTCCATGCTAAACACATAATAATAATAATAATAATAATAATAATAATAAAAATAATAATAATAATAACTTTGACACAGATAAATTTATTTTGCCAATAACTTTCGAATGCGATAAAATAATTTTATGACAGGTACAATTCAGCAATTGCATGCTTCAATTTGTTTTTACAAATTATAGTCTGAATAATTGGCGATTACCTTATAAAAATGATTTCATAAGTAATTTTCAAGATATAATCAATAGAAGAGTTTATATTATGGTGCTTATGGCGTATAACGACCCTTATTTAAAATACAAAGTGACATTACTGAAAAATAAAAAACACGATATATATGCAACACTTCATGGGGCGATGATTAAGAAATCTATAATACGAATTTAAAATATCCCTTGTGGATACAAACGGATAAATGTTTAATGAATTAGCGAGGAAAGTTTTAAGGTTATAAACAACTCATGAATCTGTGAACCAGTATAGGCATTAAGAATTACTTGGTGAACACGTAGTTTTTATGCATTCCTGCAACAACTTGCCGTTAAAATGTGTTATCCTTGAAACATAATTTCTCAAGATAGGCTGAAAAACCTAGCAACTATTGTGATAAAGGAAAGGAGTTATTATTTGTAAAACTGATATCTTAGAAGAAATGTTTAGGGTAATCAAATCAGAGGAAATTCTTAATATGAAACAATTATTTTCAAATAATACACGTACATCGCTTATCAATTAAAGGGCATACAAGTGTATATGTATATTTCTGCATATCACAATATCCAAAAGGTATAAAAGTGCATGCACTGCATACCCTGCTCCAACGCCTTCGGTCTGTTCCATACGCAAGGGGGGGGGAACATGCCGTAGAATATCTTCTACGTCAAGTTTGCGAAATTGATTTTGATTAGTAAAATCAAAAAATTTTCCTTAAAAATTAAAAAAAAATTAAAAACTAAGGTCACAAAGTGGTCACTTGACCAAGATTAAGATGACCCTAGTTCAAAAATACTGCGTATGCCCCTGCCTATGATATGATTCAGTGGGAAAAATATTAAGAAATATGCAAAATGTGTATTAAACGGTTCCGAAAAATAAATTTAACTACGACAAAAACTTTTTTAGTTATCATAGCGTATAATGAACTTATAATAGCCGAAGATTCAAACATTAATTATGTATAAAAAAGTAAAATAGTATATTAATTTCTTCTTCAAAACGTTAATTTCTACTAAAAATGATTGAAAAATTCCAAACTAAGGTTTTATAAATCCCTTCTCAACACAAATCTATGACAATTTTAAATTAAAATACAATTAATTGGAGGAATATTCAGTGTTGAAAAAACAATTCATGATGGAAAAATTGTTGTTATTGTTCTGGAATTTTCAGATAATTGTATATGTGTAAACATAAACAACAGATTAGTAGTTTGAAAGCTGGCTATCACACTATGTTTAAGTCTGATTTACTGATTTCCTCAACGCAATAGTTGCGATATACATACACACAAATATACATATACAACTTGGTTAATCTATGCTAAATTATTGTCAAATGTTAAGTGAACAACGATATTAGATTTTCTTTAACCTCAATTATTGCAATTTTTTTCAGAATAATAATTTTTGCATAAAAAGAATTGATTTGAGAAGACTGCATGCTAAAAAACATTTTATTGAATTAGAGGTACAAGCTATTCGTACGGTAATGTTGCTCAATTATATCATGCTTTTCATTAAAATCATGGAAACTTCCAGCATAAATAACTAATATAGAGGTATCTCCCTTCTGCTATAAACTTAATTTCGTTTAAAGTCTTGAGAATGTTCTGCAATCTATTTAGGCACTTCCTATATATCGTATATATCTGGTTAATATAGTATAAATATTCGAATATGTTTGCAATATATTGATATGCTGCAAAAATTGATGTAACTACAATCCAGGTATTGGAAATTTGGTACAGGATTACAATAATTAAGCGTGTTATAAAATGAAATTTTATGTTTCAGAATACAATAACTTTAAACTTATCACTAATTGTAGTATCCAATCAGCATGGAGGTTTATATCACTTCTATTAGTATTGCATGGTGAAACAACTTCCAGTGATCAATTGCAAGAATAAACGCAATCAAAACTAGTAGTATAAATAATGTTGGATTGTAAATATTTAGTTACTTCTTGAATTCAATTACAAAGTGTAACCATAGCCTAAACAATACAAATGCCATTGCATAGATATATGTATATACAATGGCGATAACAACAATAAAAGCAGTCAATTTGCACTACAATATTTTCACTAGTTTTCTAATAGCAGCAGTTACAAAGGATTTTGGAAACTATATCTATTTCTATCAGATGTGATAAAATCTGTAAACAGTAACTTGGTGATTGCTCGAAAGCTACTTTGAAAGGAGAAAAAAATATATTACTATAAATAAAATGCTAACTGTAATATAAATTCAAAATTATAAGGAGTGAGCAGTCATAAATTACAAAAAATTGTAATAAATTGTTATTCAGACAAATAATCATTTCCGTTGATTTTAAACATTCATCATATGTTTCTTAAAAGACTTTTTTCAGGATAAATATTTCAATAATCACTCCATTAGCAAAATTGACTTCATTCACAAATCATTATTTCTTGATGAAGGCTTTCTAATTTAGTGTTGCAAATATTCAAGAGTTGATTGGAATACAAACAGACGGTTGTGGTCTCTGACTTTAGATTGTATGAAAACTTGAAAATAATCAATATGCAAGTTAATATGTAGGCTTAGTTATTGGTATTGTGAGTATGGACGCAGTAGTGTCTCATATCTATGTGGTTGACACATTAGTAAATTCTTGCCCTAGATCATTCACCCAATTAAAGCACATGAAATTCAATGATTTAAACAAACTAATGTTGAATGTTAACGAGTTGTAACATATAACTTTGTTGTTTTGTACAGGAATTAAAGCGCACACACATACATACATACATATAACATAAGAACCAAAATGAAATACATCAGATAGTATCATGTCGTTTATTACCAGAACCGGTATCAGTAAAGTACATTATATACCTAGACAAAAATTTTACATTTAACTATAATATTTTGATTCCTTGTAAAAAGTTTTTGAAGCACATAAATGTTATCTCAAGGCTGAGACACTTTGTTGATTGTAGTTTATATGCTGTATAATAAATTGGTCTAAACTATGAATTACAGTACAGCATTGTGATTCAAAGTTAAGACCAATTTATACAATATGGGTCATTAATATATGGTGGTAATCAATTTTAATTTCCCAAATAGGACTTAGTGACTAGTCTCCATGAAAATCAGATCTGCAGACGAAATTCTCTGAGCAAACAAAAGATCAGTGACATATCAGTGAATTATTAAAATATGCTTCAATTTCCTTTAGAGAAGAAAAGGAACATGATGAAATACTTATGCTGAGAGCCCGTGTAAGTGGAAACTTAATTCACCTAGCATTAAAAGTAATTTGTGATGGAATGCAGAAGTAATAATTTGTTCAATTTCTTAAATGGTCTTCATATAATACTATGGCATTTCCGACTTTTGTCTGTTAGTAACTTGAGACCCACTATACATTCAGTACATATTCTGAACACTAGCATTCCTAGAACTGCTTGACACAAATGTCAAAACATGATTGTGTTGAATTAGCTGCCTTCGCATTTGAAGTTATCAAATATCTTGAAATTAATTCTATACTTATAATACATTAGCTAAAATATATTTCTATTTCCAAAATATCAATGAAATTCATTAGTTGAACAAAATAGAGACTTAAGACAACTGTTTTAAATTTCCAATATTTCATTTTCTGTAAGTTTTTTTCACTCGAATATGGTATTTAAAAAATATTGAAGCCTTATCAACATCAGCATAAACATTAGTAAGTTATACAGGTTTCATTAAAAAACCGCGCAAGGAACATTTTAAAATATATAATTCTATGAGAATACTTGCATTATGTGCAATACCTCCCATATTTCAATAAGAGAATTCAAGACGAGACTAAAAGTCTTATTTTTGAGACGACAATGAGAATTTTTTCATTGAGACTATGAGATTCGAGGCTTTTTGAGAGCAGAGGTATTACAGAAACTTTAGCTAAGCCAAAAATAATTTCAAGCAAGCTAAACGTTATTATTTATTTTAAAAATCAGCTTTTAAGCTTCCAGTATACCATATTTATATACATGTACGTAGAAAAAATACAATATAGTGTTTTTTTTTCACTTAAGCATCACTGTTTTTTAAATTTCAAATGAGCCCAATAAAAGTTTCAAAAGAGCCTGAGACTTTTATTTAAGTATCATCCAAAATTTCTATAAAGCCATGTTTCAAACGAGATTTTAAGTTCATATGAATTTCTTTCTTTTTTCTCTCAGAAATTTCTTCTAATCTCATAACAGGAAAAATATTTTTTTTGGTTTTCAGTGTAGAATTTTGATTTGGTCTTAAAATCTTGATTACATTTACAACTTCAAGTTTGATATCAAATTTCTAAGAAGGTTGGGGCTTTGTTCCAGCAATAATTTACTTAAAACGAACAAAATATTCTTGAAATTGTCAAAATAAGTATTGATGAACATGCTTGATTAATAAAGTAATTAATGGCCATTAAAATGAGTTTTGTTTTCTTTTTCTCATAAATTCAAACTTTATAGAATTTANTTGTCTGTTAGTAACTTGAGACCCACTATACATTCAGTACATATTCTGAACACTAGCATTCCTAGAACTGCTTGACACAAATGTCAAAACATGATTGTGTTGAATTAGCTGCCTTCGCATTTGAAGTTATCAAATATCTTGAAATTAATTCTATACTTATAATACATTAGCTAAAATATATTTCTATTTCCAAAATATCAATGAAATTCATTAGTTGAACAAAATAGAGACTTAAGACAACTGTTTTAAATTTCCAATATTTCATTTTCTGTAAGTTTTTTTCACTCGAATATGGTATTTAAAAAATATTGAAGCCTTATCAACATCAGCATAAACATTAGTAAGTTATACAGGTTTCATTAAAAAACCGCGCAAGGAACATTTTAAAATATATAATTCTATGAGAATACTTGCATTATGTGCAATACCTCCCATATTTCAATAAGAGAATTCAAGACGAGACTAAAAGTCTTATTTTTGAGACGACAATGAGAATTTTTTCATTGAGACTATGAGATTCGAGGCTTTTTGAGAGCAGAGGTATTACAGAAACTTTAGCTAAGCCAAAAATAATTTCAAGCAAGCTAAACGTTATTATTTATTTTAAAAATCAGCTTTTAAGCTTCCAGTATACCATATTTATATACATGTACGTAGAAAAAATACAATATAGTGTTTTTTTTTCACTTAAGCATCACTGTTTTTTAAATTTCAAATGAGCCCAATAAAAGTTTCAAAAGAGCCTGAGACTTTTATTTAAGTATCATCCAAAATTTCTATAAAGCCATGTTTCAAACGAGATTTTAAGTTCATATGAATTTCTTTCTTTTTTCTCTCAGAAATTTCTTCTAATCTCATAACAGGAAAAATATTTTTTTTGGTTTTCAGTGTAGAATTTTGATTTGGTCTTAAAATCTTGATTACATTTACAACTTCAAGTTTGATATCAAATTTCTAAGAAGGTTGGGGCTTTGTTCCAGCAATAATTTACTTAAAACGAACAAAATATTCTTGAAATTGTCAAAATAAGTATTGATGAACATGCTTGATTAATAAAGTAATTAATGGCCATTAAAATGAGTTTTGTTTTCTTTTTCTCATAAATTCAAACTTTATAGAATTTAATGATGCTTGATTTACTATATAGTAAATTCATCTCATACAATTATAATTAACTTGTTTTTGAATACAAAAAATAATTGAGAAATGGGGCAGCTACATTAAATTCCAAAAACTAAAAATATTTATGAAATAAAAAAGTGAAAAAATTTAAATATAATGCCAATAGAGAGAATATCCTTATCTAAAATAGATAAAAATGCAATTGCCATGCAACCTTCTCAATCATTGCATCAAATCATTATGATTTATATTAGTGAAGATATAGCTACATTGTTTATAAATAGCATTGATGTAGTTTAAAGCCAGTTAAAATAAATGCATAGTAAATATGTTTAAGTCAAACTAAAATTAATTAGTCATGTACTCAATTAATTTATTTACTTTAATATATTTACTTTTCTTCTGCTGTTATAAAATATTGTTAAAATAGATTCAGATTACAGCTTCTAATAATTCTATTAATTTCTTTCCAGAATTAAAATTTTTTCTAAGTTTAACAAATTTTTCACCTGATATTATTTAATAAATAACAATTTATTGCACAGTTATTCAATGTTTTGATTGACATTAAATATTTTTTCAAAAAAAAATCAAAATTAATTAACATGGAAATCTGTTCATATAACATTATTCAGATTTCTCTTTTAATTGTATTGGTGTTTTTATGCTGCATTTTCAAATATTTTAAGTAAATGCATCCATAACATTATATCCTATTTTTCTAAATTATTTTTTTATGTTTCTCACATACATAAATAGCAAATTTGTATGAATTAAAGCCAGTCTGTAAAAATTGTTGTAAAAATGTTGTTGACAATCTGAAAGTAGTTCTGTGTTGTGATGAGATGAGAGTTTTTGAGTTGACTTTAGTTACTTGGGCTTAGTTCAAGTTTTTCTGTTTTGAGTTTGAGTTTAAGTATGTTTTTGATAGAAATTCCATGTTCAATTGAGTTTTGATGATTTTTGAGTTTTTGGTTGAAATTTTCTATTGTTTTTGAAATCATATCTCCTTTAAATTAATAATGATTTTTTATAAATTCAGTTTCACAGTGAAAACCAAATTAGTGAACTATTTAAAGTGTGTGAAATATCTAAGAATCTAGAATGGGTCTGTCTCACCTCCCCCAAACTCATTTCCTCCAAGTCTGACATCACAAAATATTAAATACTGTTAGAGACACAATTTCAATGAAATTGTAATTATATATTTGAATAAATATATACATTTCTTTAAACTTTATTTTGAATAGTTTTTTATGTAGTTAAGTAGTAGTAGTAGTAGTAGCAGTAGTAGTAGTAGTAGTAGTTGTAGTAGTAGTAGTAGTAGTAGTAAAGGACTTTAATTGGCCCATGGTGAGGTATCATGTGAAAATAATTAGGATCAACAAGTAATACATTTACACTTTACAAAATAGGTACAAAGATATTCTGATCAAAGTCAATAGTTTTAAGATGTAGAGAATTAAAAAGGTGGCATTTGAAAAGAGCATAGGGCAATTGAAATGAGAGGTCAGGCATTTGTTCCAGAATGGCATTTGCATTTAAAGCAGAATGGTAAAAATAAGAGTCACAAGTCTTGCATTTGGTGTTTTGTTCAGTTTAAAAAGTTCCCTGCTCACAAGTCTGGAGCCACTTCTCCCTTTAGATAGCACAACATAGTTGGCTACCTCAAGGTTGAATTTACAGTTGATAAGTTTGTGTAAAAGAAGAATGTCAGAATAAATCAGGTGGTAACAAATAGGCAGGGTCTTTATCTGAACAAGTTGATTCTAATACTAACTGGTACCACAAACCCATTTAAAAACTTTCATTTGGAATTTTTTGAGTTTCTTCAGTCAAGTAATATCAGGACACCAAATAAATGAGTTGTACAAAAGAATTAATTTGAAACAGGCACTATACATTTCTATTTTCGTCCACAAGGGGGAAGAAAAAGGAATACATCATCTGTCATCTGACTCTATGGAAACTGTGTTGTTTATAAATAGGAGGAACAGCAGGGGCCTGAGGGTTAGAAAGAGTATTCTTTATTTTAACACATTGGACGTGATTAGATAAGCAAAGCCCATGTCAGTTAACTTAGAAAGTAGCTGTTTATGGAATACTGAATCAAAGGCTTTTCAGATGTTGAAATAAACAATGTGGAAATCAGAGTTGGGATCATTTGAGTGATACAATCATTTGAGTCCACAAAGGTAAGAAGCTGAGTGTGGGTTCCCCAGCAGCACTGAAAACCATGCTGGAGTCAGAGAGGAGATGCTTAACCTTATCATAAGTAAATTGGAAGAGAATTTTCTCAAGGAGAAGAGAAATTTTTGTTAAAATACTGAAGGGTCTGTAGTTTCAGACATCAGAGTTATTGCCTGATTTATGTATCAGTGTGACATAAGCAGTTTTCCACACAGCAGGCCAGGTGTGTGATTGGATTATATGTGAAAAGAGTATATGTACCAGATCAAACATCAAAAACTCTCAAGTTCATAATGCATTTAGACCACACTGCCCAATATACCAAATGCAAAAAAATATTTTGATTAAAAAAACTATACATGAATAATAATTCATGATGTCTTTCAATTAATGATTTAGCACATTATTACACTACAAACAAAGTCCTAAATATGTTAACATTAATTTTTAATGTATTTGAAACAAATTTGAAAAATTACATAATCTAGTGGAAAACTTTGATAATAATACAACTTTTGGAATCATAGAAACATGGTTGAAATACAATGATACAATACCAATTTTTGAAGAAGATTTCAAAATATTCAGGAAAGATTGAAATCTAAACAAATCTGACAAACTTAGTGGTGGTGGGGTTTCATTATTAGTACCCAAGAAATTTTTGCTAAAACTAAGAATGGATATAAATAAATGTAATCAAAATTTTGAAAGCTTATTGATAGAACTAAAAATAAACCAAGAAATAATTTTAGTCAATATTAATTATTGTAATGGAAAACAAGCATTTATTAAATTTCAAGAAATTTTACATGAAGAACTTTCCATAGCTTATAATGAACGAAAGAAGATCATAATAATTGGAGATTATAACCAAAACTATTTAAATCAAAACAAATGTAATAATATTCATGACCTAATAGATATTTTTACATGGACATAATAAATAAAATGACAACAACTCACATAAGCAGTAGAAAGTCATCATTAATTGATTACATAATATGTGATACTTTTGAAATATCAAATTATGAAACATTTGTCTTAGATGGTCTATTGTCTGATCATTTAATTACCTGCAGCATTTTTACCAAAACTTAAAGTAAATGTTTCTTAAAATAAAGCAATAATATTTTTATTCATTTAACTAAGCATTATCAGAGAAACAATTTATCAATTAACTTGCTAAATCTAAACTGGACATATTTCTATAACTTTCAATCAATTGATGAAAAGTTAGAATTTATAACAAAGAGTCTGACCCTGCTGTATGACAATCATTGTCCAATAACTATAATTAGAAACAAGATCAAACTCCATTTGTAAAGTGGAAGATATGGATTTCAAAGGAAACTAAGCAGTTAATTAAAGAAAAGCATAACCTTTATCAAACTACTGTAAAAATAGACAATCAGAAAATCTCAAAAATACAAGAAATTAAGAAATAGTGTATCTAATAAATTAAAATATGAACTTAATGAATTTTTGTCATGATCTTTTAAGAATGGAAAGAATGTAGCTAGAAAATGGCTATACATTAATAAATTTATCAAATAAAAAAAGAACAATGATATCAAATGTCTAGTTAGCAATTAAGGAAAAATCATTGAAAAAAGCATTGAAATTGCAAATATTATGAATGAACACTTTGTGAAACTTGGTAAATTTCAAGATGAAGATTCTATTAAAGAAATTACTAAATTGAATTACCATCATAACATAAATTTGAATCACTCATCTTTTAAATTTATATATGTTTCACTTCATGATTTTTGTAAATGCACAAAAATGATAAAAACAAGTAAATCAAAAGGACCATGTTACTATCCTCTATGGTTCTTAAAAAATGCTTTATATGTATTAGCAACACCATTATGTGATCTCTTCAATGAATGTATTTACAATTCCTATTTCCCTAAGCAATTAAAGATGGCTGAAGTTATTCCCATTTTTAAAAAGGGCAATAATGAGAAAACTGAGAATTACTGTCCCATATCTATTCTCTCAGGAATAAGCAAATTTTTTGAAAAACTAATATATCAACAATTAATGATCTACATTGAAGAGAATAAACTTTTAAGCAAACAGCAATTTGGTTTTAGAAAAGGATTATCAACAAATTATGCATTAATTGAAACAATAGATGACTGACACAGAAATTAGACAAAGATGAAAAAGTTTATATTGCTTCACTTGATATATTAAAGCCTTTAATTCAATTAATCATGATTTACTAATTAAAAAACTAAGAGAAATTTATAATTTTAGTAATTCATCAATCCAATTTCTGAAATCATATATATTTGATCACTCACAATACATGAAAATAAATAATCTATCATCAAAAGAGATATTATTAAATAATGGAGTGCCAAAAGGATCAGTTTTAGGACCACTATTATTTTATCTAAATGTAAATGATATTCCTAATTTCATTGAAGGCAAATGCATTCAATTTGCAGATGATACTCTATTATATACATCCACAATAAAGATTTTACAAGAACATTTAATTAAAGTAAAGAAGTTTTTTGAACAGAATGTAACATCCTCTACCAGGCATTACTACTGTTTATCCTCTGTTACTCTATAACATTAGTTGTATCATTGCTGGTAGGGATTTATTAACTAGATACTGTGTAGCTTTTGTTTTCCTGTTAACATAACATAACTAGATTTAACTCAGCAATCTCTCCAAAGATCAATAGTGGGCATCTGCCTAAAGCTGATCTCCACATCCAGTTTCAACAGTCCTTCAATAATCCATTTGGTTGAGTTCCACCTCTCAGCTCAATGATATAACTTATGTGTACCCTATCCTAGCTCAGTGTATACTCAAGACAAGACACAATTCAACTTAGACTCTATGTTTGTAAAAGTGTTTCATAGATGTGCAACTAGGCTTGTTACTAGCTGCTTAATTAATATTCAATTATTTTAATACATGTACTGAGGGATTGATAGTCAACTAAATGAGAGAAAAACCCCTATACCTACCTTAAGTGCACTTTCCTAGTCTGGCATAAAGACCCTAGAATCAATTTTGATGATGAATCCAGACCACTACTAAACACCACTCATTTAGCTTGACATTGTAATAAATATTCAAACCATAGTAACAGAACAAAATAAGATTTTCAAATAAAATTCTTTATCAATTGCATACAAGGTTTTGAATCTATTTATTGTAACTTCAGAAAAGTACCTGTTGATTTCAAATTTAAACTATCATCTGCCTGTATGGCAGCTAAGAATAGTGGAAGCAATTTCACCCCCGTGTTTTGTCAAAAGTATTGTCATCAACAGATACTAATCTCTTAAAGTTGACACTTATTGTTTCTTGGTTGCATGATACAAATGAATCTAACTGATCTAATAATTTATAATATTGCTACTCATAATTCTTCATCAATCTTATTCTTTTTCTAATTTGATGTTAGCAGCTTAGTTAATTTGGATGATGCTACAAGAATATGATGAAATTAAATATTGAGAAAATTACATTTATGATTATAAAGAGTAAAAATGGAAAAAAGTGAACCATTCCAATCAATATATCTTGAAAAAAATATCATTTATGAAACCAAGAAAATTAAATATCTTGGTATTGAAATTGACAATGAACTTAAATTTACAGATCAGTGCAACTATGAGGAAAATGGCCCATGGTGTTAAATTGCTAACTAAGATTCAACATATATTACCAATGAAGTGGAGGATTCCATTACTAAGATCTACTGTCAAATTTTTCATGTTATTTTTTATTTACCAATCTTACCAAGAAAATATTTAAAAAACTTAAAAAGTTTTTAATTGGGCAATTAATACAATCTTTAGAAAAAAAATGATCAAAGAAAATATTAGAAAAACATAATATTGAATCATTAGAATACTTATTAAAATTAAATTGCCTCTTACTATTTTGGAAAAGACCATCAATAGAATTTCAGAGAATGTACACAAGTGAACTAAGACTTATCACAAAATTAAACTTAAAAAGAAAATCTTTGAAAAATCATTTACCAATTTTACAATTGATTTATGGAACAAAATCCATCCAGATATTAAAGAAGAACAAAATTTCAATAAATTTAAAAAAATCATTAAAAATTTCACTAAGATGAAGATCCAACTACTTATCAAACTATAGGACAAATTCCATAAACAATAACAAAGCTATTGAACAATGAAAATGAGCTATTTATATCTTCAAGGACAATAAACTTTCAAAACCAAGGCAAAGTATTTTTTAGAACCAAGTTAATTTCTATCTATTGCTTTAATTCTTCATAAGTGTTAATCACTTGATTTGTAAAAAATAACAAAAGAATTAAATAAATAATAAGTAAATAATAATAAGTGATATAAGATAAATTTGAAAAGGAAAGTGGTTTGATTGGTCAAGGGTTAACAATTATATTTGAGTATTTATTTGGAAGTTCCCAATGTTGTCATAGACATTCAATTTCTCATGATAGCTATGGCTGATACTTCAGTGAATATGGATATTTTCTTGGCTATTGCTATGCAATGAAAACTGCATGAAATTTCTTAAAAAGAGTCCCTTATTAGGACATATTACAATGTTTATGTTTTGCCTCAAAGATAGAATTTGAAAGTAAAAATTTTATTAAAAATTGAAACAATTGCACATGATGGGATCATAATAGGACCAGTAATCCTTCAAATTTAACAAAAACAAAAAATATTGAATTAAGTAATGATTTAATCATTCTGAGACACTTTCCAATTGCTAAAAAAACTATGTCTAGAAACATATTTTCAAATTAATAGGTTAAAGTGTTCTCATAGAAATGGATTATTTTCTATATTTTATATTGGAAATGTATTTTTTATGACTTTTACAACTGTCAATCATAGAGAGCAGGTGTTAATAGTAACTTGTGATTGGGTGCTAGTGAACCTTAAAAGGTTTGTTACACAAAATTAGTGCCTAGATTTCATCTAGGATTTGGAATGCATTATTAATCTCTCCTCTTAATCCAATATGTGTTGAAACATTGCACCAACTCACAAAATTAGAACTGATAAATGAATTGTGATTGATTGATGTCAATCAAGCTAAGGATTCTGATTGGCTGACAGATGTCATTCTGATTGGTCAAAGAGCCTTATGCTTGAATCATTAATTAGCCTAGAAATATCAGAAATATTATAATTATTTTATAATTCATATAGAAACTTACTAATATTAATAATAAATTTGCCTATCCTTTCTGAGTATTTTTTGGAGTAGGGTTTGGTTTAATGTTTGGAAAAAGGTGTGATTTGGCTATGTTTAGGGTTTATGGTTTAGGTTAGTGCTAAGGTTGGTGAAAGTACTAAGGTTGGTGAAGAAGTTTGGGTCTATAATTATTATATCAGTAAACTAGCATATTTTTGTAATTATTTGAGCAGGAGGAGACAACACAAAAAAATGATTTTAATTACTACAAATGATATTTTTTGAATTAATCATTTAAAATTAGTGCTGATATGCAAGTATACCAAAGAAATGTCTGCATAATGACATGTGTTTATCTTAACATAAAAAGCTACATATGATTATAAATTCATAAACTAGTTAATTTTAAATTTAATAGTCAAGATATACTCTGGAAACATATACAATTACAGCTTAGAATTGTTTATTTATCTTTGAAGTTGATAATTGCAGGAAAGTTGTAGAATTATTTTTCCAAAAAATAGTTGGTAGGAACACCCTACTAAATGAACAACTTTTGTCATTTAATTACTTAGCAACTATTGTTGGCAAAAATGATGCTTCACAAGCATTGTCTACTATTTGTTGGTCTAAATGCACAAACTGTTGCCAATTTTAGTTGGTCTGAACAACTTTATTCTAAGTAATTACTCCTGATTTTAGTTTGGGAAGTGGGGTGCTACATGAATGATAAATTTTGACAAAAATTATTAATGTAGGATGGGCTTTAGAAAGATTTCTTTTTAAAACAGTCAAATTTTTCTATATTTCAAATTAATGGAATACTTGATATTTATATTCTAGGCAATAAGAATTTAATGTAAAAGTTTTAATTTCTGAGAGTTCTTTTTCAACAATCTTGCAATCACAATCCTTGGAATAAATCAAAATAATACCATTTTTTCATAAAGATTAAGAGTTGATCAGTAAATTTATTATTTCAATGAATAGCTTCAATAATTTTTTTTTGCATACATTAGCATTTAGTTTTCAAATTTTGTGTTGTAAAATTTTACTTGACAATATGATTTTGGATTATGTACCTTGGTGGCCTGATCTTGAGTAGAGAATTAGCTGTAATGACCTGATACCATTTACAGATGAAGCAATATTTAAAGAATTCCTTCTAAATTTTAAAATTTATGTGAGCATTGAATCCTGAAGTGGCTTTATATCTCAAATTCATTTACTACAAATTCCAAATAAAGTAAAAACAATTTTCATTAACTGTTGTGCATTGGCATATTAAAACACCTCAACAAAAGCTGCTAGTACTAGAGTCAATAATATAATGAAATACAAAGAACAATGTAAGAACAAAAATATGGATAGAAAATTTACAGTTTACCCAGTTTTTGAAAAACTGAAATCCTTTCCATGATGTAGAACTGATTTTAGGGATGTATTGCTTATTGAGGTAGTCAGTGATTTGACTTAAATTTCCTGTGACTTTTGATTCATTATATTTCATTTGGTAAGATAGTTCAACTGCTGAGTATAAAAATGAATTTTTAAGAAAATTTTAAAGCTTCATTTTTTTGAATTTTGAAGTCATTGAATGATAAGTTAAATCTGCACATAACAGAAATAGCAGCTTGAAATATACCAAAATTTTTTAATGAAAAATATCTTTGGAAACATGAAGCATCATCATTATTAAAACATAAACTTTTGTCATTTGTAGTTAAGCCTACTTGATGTATTGATTTTAGAATATTTATTGCTTGAAAGACTTTTATCAAGTCCCAAATTAACATGAAAAAGAATTTTGGGGGAATTTGTAGTTAGATTTTTCAAGTGTAAGTTGCACTGTAGTTGTCAAGTATTCAATGAATTTATCATTGAATGCATTAGCAATATCCTGGGATTTAGAGAATTTTTTTTTATAACTATATATTCTGCCTTGTTCATTTTCACTGTAAAAGTGTATATATATATATATATATATATGTATATATATGTATATATATACATTATTTACAAATTACATACTGACAAATATATTGTAGCATTGCTGGTAGTTGTTACTATTTATCGGCCAGACCTCGCGCTTTTCTTGTTAGTGACTGGTAGTTGTAATATTTGTACATATTGTAAATATTGTATATATAAAGCTGAAAGCATTTTGTAAATAGAAATAGTTTGAACTGTATTCTCTTTGAGTTCACTAGAATCACACCCCAGTGATTCTACATGGCGACCATGACAGGACCCTGATGTGATGCAGAACATTCTAAAGCCTCTCCACAAGATTAATGCAATTGATAGGGGTCAGACAATCCTACGCCTTAGTTTTTGCATGTTTGAGCAAGGAGCTTGTAATGATGCTGCAAAGAAGATGGTTCTAATTTTGCTGTTCTCAGTCATTGCTGGCCACAATTGGTGATGGACATGGTTTCAATGGTTAAATTTGATGCCTCTCCACAAGATTAATGCAATTGATAGGGGTCAGACAATCCTACGCCTTAGTTTTTGCATGTTTGAGTGAAGAGCTGTTGAATGGATCCTTTTGGGCCAAATCCTCTGCCATTGGGCACACAAGAAAAGTCGCTGAGTCTGGCCTGGGGCGGCGTGTAGCATCACTGGTAGTTGTTACTATTTATTGGCCAGACCTAGCGCTTTTCTTGTTAGTGACTGGTAGTTGTAATATTTGTACATATTGTAAATATTGTATATATAAAGCTGAAAGCATTTTGTAAATAGAAATAGTTTGAACTGTATTCTCTTTGAGTTCGCTAGAATCACACCCCAGTGATTCTACAATATAATAAAAATGCAAACAAAGCTACTTACAATAAATATACAAATATAATTACAATACAAATAAGAATTTTCACCATGTATTTAATTTATTTGAATATCAGTATTTAAATTGATTCACAAGCAGGTTTTCTTTCAACAATTTCTTGAACTTATGTAATGATGAAGTTTTATGTACATTTTGTGATAGATTGTTCCTGATTTTCACTGTTGTTGTTGTGAATGCACCTTTCCAGTAGTTGTTGTTTATTTTAAATTTATATATATATTTCTCTGTTCTTTTGTTTACATTGACAAAAATTTTCATATACAGCTTCTTTTCAATAAATTTACAATTTTGTACATATTTACAAGACATATGTATTTCCTAAGCTAAGATGGTGCTAAGATGGCAAATGTTGTAGCTGTCTACCAGTTTGCTGTTTATTGATGTTATTCATGGCACACATTGACCAGTTAAATACTCTATTTATTCATTGCTAATCTGTGATGCCTATAGTTGCATTGGGATGAAATCTGGGGTCTTCAGCAGAATGAGATGCTGATGTTGCAGTTATGTAATTAACAATCTTCTGCACATAGTAAAACTTCACCTAGGCATTAAGATAACATGGGAGATCAGGTAAAGGAAGTCTGCCAACTGGATACTGAGAATCTCACAGAAAGAGAGAGAGAGAGTGAGAGAGAGTTGTATCTGACAATAGCATTAAGTTAAAAGAGAGAGAGCCTATGAATTCTTGGGTGCATAGTGTGCCATACATGCAAGTAAAACCTACACCTAGTGCTTTCTCAGCTCATGCAATTTAGGTTGTAACAAAAAGATTTAAACAAATAACAAAATGAAGAGCAAGTGTTAGTTCCTTCCCTACACATTTCAGAGTGCTGATGGAATGAACTTGCAAAGCTATTACTGCTGCAAGGTGCCCAGGTCAGCTCTCTGATGAATTTAAATATGCATTTTTAGAAATAGCTAAAGTCAATAAATGGTTTCTAACAAATGTAAAGTATTTATAACATAAAAGCAGGTAATTGGTAAACAAATTTAAGAATTCATACTGTGATGTCTTAAAAAACAAAAACAGGTTCCTTGTGTGACCTTTGTGCAGTAATGAATTTGATAAACAGAACTGCATGAAAGAATTCAAATATTTAAAATACACTGTTTGTCAAATCTGACTTGACACCAATTTATTTTACAATTGAGAATTATCCACTTTCTAATAATAATGTAGAAATTTTCCTTGCTGTGGTGGAATGTCACCACATGCCCACCCCCCTCCAAAACTGAGATATTTTAATCAACCACCTCTACAATATCAGGTTGAGTGAGAGAGAGTTTTCACATCTTGCAAGAGTGTGGTAGTGTGAGGATCATTCCAAGAGATGATATCTGAATGAGTAGCAGGTTGAGTATCATATTGATTCAATTTCTGTTGTCACATGTTTACTGAAGTTATAAAACTTTGGCTTGGTAAAATTGTCAGATGTGGGGAGTATGTTTCACAGATTATTGATTTTTCTTGTGAACATGTTGTAGAATCTGGTATATAGTTGTAGACCTTTCATCTATATTGGAGCATGAGCTTCTTCTTCTTTGATGAGTGTGTCCAGATAAAAGAATTTGAAAAATGTAAACAGACTATTGATTGATTTGACTTTGTTGAAGTATATCAAAATGTTTTCTGGGAATCATTCTTCTGTCATAGCATTGGGATTGTTTATCTTGACTCACATCATTGTTATTATTTCTATGTGTTTTGTTACATTGTAATATTTTAGCTTTTCTTGGATAAGATTAGCCCATAGAAGATCATTCATGTCAGAAAATAAGATGATTGTGTTGCTGGGAAGTTTGGCAAGAGACGACTTTAAGTAATTGATTTGTTCATTGATCAGCTTGCCATTTCTGAAGATATATTCTAAAGGAACATAAATGTCAGCATATAGGTGGAATGTGTTGTCCTCTCTTATAACTTTGTGATGACTCTGCTTGAATATGTACAGCTTCTGTGTTTTTATAAGATCACCAAGTCTGTTGATGTATTGATTGTCTTCTTTGAGTGGGATGTGCACTCTACATGTTTTCCAGTGTTTAGAATGCCATGCTGGTGGAATGACAGTGGTGTGTACTAGCAGGCTTGATATAAAATAATGATTTTCTCATTCCATTGCCTCCTCAATTGAGATATTGCTTGTGGGGTAATGTCAAGTCTAGCAATACCAATGGAAATGGTGTAGTTTGCCTATTTGGGAACTACGTGGTTCCATAGGGAGTCTGAGCAATAAACATTACAGAAACATTCAAGATTTGTCTCAGAGATGAAAAATTTAGCAGAGGTGCCTTCCACATCCATTGCAATTTGTGAATGAGGATCAGTAGTAGTGAATTTTCCACTTTAGACCAGGCTTTGGTAAAACATATTTTCATGTAAGATATGCTATCTGTTTCTTTACAGAGAATGAGTTGGAGGTTTATTATTATAGTGTAGACTGGGTAGCTTGTGACTCATATTAAGTAAGATGCTGCATCTGTTAGGATCCACTAAGATTTTGGTGGTGTGATATCAACTCCAGTTTTTCAATGTTGTTTTGTTCAATAGCTTGTTGGTGTAGTAGTGTTAGTAGAAGTTCTACAGACAGCATGTTATCTTTGTTAATTTGCAACTGTTGAGGTGAGTGTGTTACCATCCTTTCTATACTTAAGTGTAGTAGTAAGTGTGTTGTAGGAGCAATTTGGGTAGTTTTGATTGTAGTAGTTGAATAACAGTTCATTCTATATAATTAAAAGACTTTTTTTAGCTTGGCTAAGGTACTCAAGCATTGAGTGCTGTTGACAACAAATGAGATGTGATGTGGACAGTGGGGCATAGAAGTTATTTAGTGAATAGAGCTTTGAATCACAAGTAGCTCCCCACATGTATTTCCTGCACATATCTGTTATTTTATGGATGTCATATGCAGTGATAGCCAATCTGTTACTGATTATCATAATTGGTAGAGATCCCAAGGAATTTTCTTTATTAATTATTCTTGAGTAGTATTTTTTGGTTTTTTTTCCTGACAGTGATATTGGTGAGGATGTACCATATAAAAACAAATTCTTTATTTTTTAGGAGATAGGAATGACTGAAATTTCATAGAATTTGCTTTTTCTGATTATATCACAAGTTTTACAAGATATAGGAAATTGAAGTGTTGCATCTTCAGTGAGATAGATGGCAATTAGCCATAATGCTGACTTAGAATTGCATTTACATCCAGGGCACTGGCTTCTTCAAAGAAGGCAGTTCAGAAGTTTGTTTTGTTTTGTGCAGTGAAACTTTGTTGAACATTGGTGAGCCAGACAGAGATGCAATGTTTATAGTAGGCCAGGTGTTATCAGTGGGCCTATCTACTTTAATGTTTTTCCAGATATTGTTGATTTCCTTGAGTATGTTAACATATTGGGAAAGCATGAAGCTGACCTGAATATCTGTGATTGTTGTTGGAGCTGGTTTTCCCCTAATAATTTGTAAGACTGTGCTTGGATGAGTACATCAACTGCAAGATGCTTGTCAACTATGACCTGATGAAAGAAAAGATCAATGTGTATTAAAGCAGCATTGGATGTGACATAATCCTGTAACCCAAGTACTGCAATGTTCATGTGGGGAAGGATAAAGAGGTTGTTGAGGCTAAGTTCCAATTCACAAATCTCTGCACTGATAAGGTTAGATTGCAAAATATCTGAAATGATTATTGTTATTTTGATTTTGTGTGCATTTGCTAGTTGGTAAGCAAGTGATAGTTTTCAATTACCTATTTATCAGAGAGTTCTTCATTTTTCAAAAAATATACTATTAGAATTTTTTCTAATGATAAATTGATCTCAGGTTGCATTACTAGGGAATCCTTGTAATTTTAAAAGCTGGTGTAAATTTGTTAAATGGAATTCCACATCAAAGCTAGTATGTACTGTGCTCCTGAAATTGATTGATTAATTGTTTCACACATCTCATGTATATAGAAAATTAGTGTGTTAACTGCTGGGTGCTTGTCTGCATCAATAAGGTAAGGTAAAACAGAGCAGTTGACTTTGTTTTTAACAGTATCTAATTGTTGATTAACCAAGAGTATACTATCCTGAGAGATTAGCTTCTGTTATGTAGGGAGCAGTTCATGTTGCTATGAAGTAGGGATGTAAAGTTTCTGAAACAATTACAGAGGTGTGAGCACAACATTGCTCTTGGCATTCCAGTGAGCATTGTTGTGAGGCTGAACACTGAGGTGATATTGAGCTGAGGGGAAACATGAGTGGTGGTAGTTCTGGTTTCTCAGATATAGTAGTGTCCAATTGTTGGTGAGATAGTTCATTATCCCTCTCAGACCCCTCAGTGAATTTGCTGCCTGAGCTGTACCACTGGCACAAACTAAGTGAGGTTGAGTGGCCACTCAATACACCTTCATTCCCCAAGCTGTACCACTGTGAGGAAGAAGGGTTTGCTGTATGTTAGTAGTGTTCAATTGGGCCACTGCTCTCAAATGAAGAGGAGAAGGTGAATGCCTAGTTTGGTGTGATTTTTTAACTTGACAATGGTGGCTGGAAGGATCTGGGTTCTTGGTGTCACTGTCAGATTGGTGTGGGGGTGTTCTCTTCATTGAGATCAGAGCTAAACAAATAAGTGATGTTAAGATCCCAATTTGTGAGATTTATTGTATTTTTTGTGCATGCTTTATGATTGGGTAAAATTTCCTTTTGTGGTATTGGGCAATTGGTGTGTCTCAGGGGCTTGTCAACAAGTCCTCATGGATGTCATCTAGCTCAGGCATTGTGGTGTATTGTGTCATTATTATTGGTGACAACTTTGAATTCATGTTCATTATTAATTGTGTGTGTTGAATATCATTTATTGTCCTTCTTAATGTAGAATCATGGGCTGTAATTGTACTATAAAACTAATTGACTCTGCAGAAGGTTCACCATAAATAATGACAGCCATGATTCTGGGAGAACAGATAAAGAGAAAACAAACTAATATAAACATTGGTAATTCATCCAAGTATTAGATACTTTAGGTAACTCCAAGATGACCAACTCACATGGCTTCCAGCTGAAGCAAATATTTAGTGCTCGACTTAGTGCATGGTGCTACCCTATTTGTCTCACTTATTAATTTCTATCTCATAGCAAAAAATAAACATCTCATTTTCTTTGTTAGTTCTCAGCTCACTAAATAATAGTCTGTAATTGCCAGACATTCTTGCTAGCCAACGGCATGGTATCATCACAGTGTTATAAAGTATAGGTGCATGTACGTGTTGAATATCAAATGAAAGGTTTATTATTTCCTTAGCCGTACCCATATCCGTAACTTAATGAGTCCACAATTTGGGCTGGGAAGATCTGATGATCGCCAGGAGCTACATGTTGCCCTGTACTTTAAGAAAGCACTCCCAAATTGTTGCAGAGCTTAAGCAATTATATTCATAATCAAAAAAAATAATAAGTAAAGTAACGGAGAGAAAAGTAAACAGTAATTGAAGCTAGATAAAATCTATTAACCTTTCTCAACAGTGTTCCTCATTTTATACATGGTTAAAACAATAAATAACTACCTGTCTTAGTTTACAATCACAGTTAATCATTAGCTATTCATGTTATCAATTTCCCTCGCAAATCAAATTCAATTTTAAGAAACAAATTTAGCACCTTCAAGGGGACATGATTTCCTTTGTAAACCTGAGCTCGAAATAACGAAATGAAATAACTCTGATGTCATGGTGACGTTAATACAAAAAAGAATAAAAATAAATAATAATCACGAAATTTCCCCAAGTGACTCTACATGCCCCCTTTGCCCAAATTAATTTTTTGGCGGAAACAGGTGGAGAGTAGGACCTGAAACTATGCTTTGAGTAGCCATCACCATTTCCATCGCCAGTTCACCTTCCCATTGTTCTAATTCAGCATACTGTGGCTCATGTGATAATTGCATTAAGACCTCCCTTTGTGTTACCACTTTGTCTTTCAGCTTGAAATAGTGGATTGTAGGCAGCCAGTTGCTGATGGGACAATTCTTCCTTAAGTTGTTTAGGAAAGAGTGAAGGTGTCATGAAATCTTTTGTAGAGGCCAAATCCTTTCATAGCAATCATCAATGTCATTAAAGCGTCTGTGTCGGAGGTGTGAGCATTCCTCAGATCAAATCTGGGTGTCGGGGTAGAAATGTTCAAACACCTCTCGCAATGACCCCATACAGGTCCCATGATCTATCTATTAGGAGCTTCTCTCTTGTTGATGACCATACATTATCCAGCAGACTGAAAAAGAATTAACACTAGAGGGTCAGTAGTTCTCATGATGTTTTGTCTCATCCTCATTTGTTGTCTAATTGCGTTTCCTTTATTAAAGACTAAGGACATCAGCAGATTTACAACTAGAAAGATTCTCTCCTTATTATCCCCAGCTAGTAACTTTCCAAGGGCCCACTTGTATTCGTCAGATTTCATCAATTTATTAGCTTCCACAGTGGTACTCACGTAATTCATCTTATCAGGAAGGTGGGCTGAGATTTTTCTCTTGTTCTTCTTTACTCGCCATTTTGGTTGAATCAGCGGGGTCTCCACACAGGGGGTGGGATACATAGCAAATTCTCCTTCCGAATGTTGTTCTCTAAATCTGCAAACTGACACTTGGTTTGTAAAATAGCAGTTCCAATAGTAACAAGGATAATTGATCTGTGCATGCTTAATTGTGTCCTAGAATCGATTCCTTAATCCAGATTTACGCACTCCTTGATTTGTTTGTTCCAAATCTTCACTCCTAGCATTGGTGCATTCTACTACAAAGCCACTTGTCGGCCCTGGAGATTGAAGAATGACCAGTTCCTCTTTCGAAACATCTCCGTTAAACACCATTTCATCATTCCAAAGCAGTCCATTTTCACTATTTTCTACTAGCACTCTCTTTTGAATTGTCAACCCCGTATCAAAATCAGATGGGTCATGCTCTACCATGAGGATCCTTTCGTTTTCAGTAATTGACCATTGGGGTGTAGGTTGAGGTGATCCTCCGAATTTCTCTAGATTCACTTTTTCGATGAGGTCTTGGATGTGGGGAGATAATTGAATTGATGACATAGCCAATAACTCCTCCTCTCTGAAGAACTGTTCTGGGGTCTTCATGACCTGCTCAAATATGGTGATAGGAATTATTTTCCCTTCCTTCTTAACTTGTCTAGCGGATTCTGCAAATTGTCCATATCCGCACTCTGGATAGGATATCCGGTGTCCATCAAAGAATTGTTCGTTCTTTTCTATTACCTCTCTCATTCTTACTAACTCCAAAAACGTCTTTGTGGAACCAGGTTTTCTTTTGACTAATCTTTTGGTGCTTAACGGGGCATTCTCTGAAGAAAAGATGGCAAACTTAGTTTCAGCAGTGGCACCCCACATGTACTTTTTCATAGTTTCAGAGAAAATATTAATGTCTGAATGACAAATTCCCAACCTATTGCTAATCAAAATAATCGACATTTTTCCTGTTGTACTACTCGCCCCCACCAGTC
>CABFPE010000419.1:397716-424025 GCA_900660155.1 Hofstenia miamia | reverse complement strand
TTAAGTCAGTTACAACTTTACTTGAGTGCACACACCGAGCTAACGTAGGGCATACATAATTAATCCCAGTTGAGCTGAGATGGTGATGTGGACTCAACCATCGTTCCAGAAGAGGAGGAGCTGTGTTGTGGAGATCTGCTTCGGGCAGGAGCCCATGGAACAACCGAAGAGGAAACATCATACTGCCCAGTCACCTAAACAGTGATGGTTATTACCTGAGTACTTAATTAACGTAACTAGTTAATAAGAAAGAGAAATTTGATGGATCAACAAATGGGTAACACCTCACCCGCAGTTTACTAAGCATCCCTTAACAGTGATTAAACACGGCGTAACAAGCTAGGTGGAGGATGTTACATGATACTTTGGGTGCCTGGATCCACTCAACAGTTCTTGGAATTAGTAAACCACTATAATGTCTACACAAAGACTGAGATCCTATTCAACTTTGAAAAAATGAACTACACAGAAAGCAGCTATAACAAAATAGCTGAGACATGGAGGCAAGCTGCAACAGATGGTGAGATCATCCTGATCACAGTAATTGAACAGACAATGTGCTCTCCTGAACAAATTTACAGAGAAGAAGAGTTACTATCCTCTTCCACTATTGAGGTGTCTCCTGGCACTAAAGCCCTTATTGAGGCAGTAAACCTACAGAAGTTTTCAGGTGCTACAAGTTCTTCTGTGCCTATGCCCACCTGGTCTATTACTGAAGACAAGCACATCCTAACAATCAAGCACCACCTTGATGAGTTTGCTGAGAAACTCTCTATTGCCAGCCATGTTATTGAGAATAACAGTGACAATGATATCTTAGGTCTCATAAAGTGGTGCCTTATGGAAATGTTTACAATAGAGGAACTGATGCTTCTACAATTGCCTGGGCAACAAATAGCCTTGGACATAGAATGCACAATGTCCTGACTCAGAATCTCAAATGCCCAAATTGACAAACTCCATGAATGTGGACTCCACACTATGTTTTGGGATACCTTTAAGGAAGCTAAGATTAACTATCCCGTCACAATTGGAACTGCTACTCTGAAGAAGAAGGTCAAGTTTGACCAAGTTGAGACTAATGCTGAAATGAATAATCTGCTCTGCATACCTCCACCTTGCATATTGACTCTGTTAATTCTACCATCCTGGTGAGTAAAGAAAGAACATAAAATGTGTCAGCCCATCTCTCTGATAAAATCAACTATGCATCCACTGCTACTGAGATCTCCAAAGCCATGCAGACTAAGGAATACAAAGAAACAAGGGACACTTTAATCAAAGGCAGTAATCCTGGGCATGTCTTTATTGATGGGAAATTAACTATCAAGGACATCTTTCAGAAAGGGCGACTGATATCTACCTGATTACAGAAAATTCACAGTAAGATTACAACTTTATATCCACAAGTCCTCATTTTATTCCAAGCATCAGGTCACCTAATGTGGATGAACAATGTCAAGACTCTAACATGTTACTACATTGTTATGAAGCTGATCAAAATCATCACTATGTTGTGATCTGAAGTCACTGACCCAGAGGAGATGACACTCCAGCAAGTAAACCCTATGAAATGAAGAAGTCTCACAAAGGAATACACTGATGCAGAATACCCAGCAACCCAGATATGCTGAAGTCTCATCCTGGGATGATATTTTAGCAGTTGAAATGCTTGAAGAAACACAGAAACTATTGTCAGGTCATACAGTCCAGCTCCTACTGCAAACTTAACCATGCAATAGGGGGCATGTAGAGTCACTCAGGGCCCCTATTTTTGATTTTATTCTTTTGATTATTTTGGCACTCAAAAATTAGTGTTATGTCACAGTAACGTCATAATTTGTGATTTGCTGCTATCAATTTATATAAATTTATATTATATTGATTTGTATATTTTTCTAGTGCAGTTATTTGATCAAGTTATTATTTGTCCCATTGATCTAAACCTATGTGTAATTGCTCATTTAATTTTGCAAGGGAACTCATGTGCAAGTTGTAAACATTAAGAAGGTAATAATTTATGAAAATTGTAATAAATACTTGAGGAACTTGTAGTGAACACACAATACAATTTGTCTTACTCCAATCATGTTTGATCTTCTCTAATTTATTTATATGCTAACCCCTTTTAGGTTGCATCATGGATTTTAGTTTGATAATTACTGCTTAAGATCTGGCGACAATTTGGGAGGAACTGCACTGGGTCTGGGCAACAAATAGCTCCTTAAGGTGACAGCCCAAATCAGCTATGTGTAAGTGTAGAGAATACGAGCTTTTAATTTGATCATTTCATCTCATACATGCACTTATTAACAACACACTGCTAATATAATATGCTGCTGGTGAACATGAATACATGGTAACTAGGTGCCTTTTGTTTTATTATTTATTTACATGAGCTGAGATAATAGAACTCTGAGATAAATTGTTTATTTGAGCTAGAAATTAATACTTGAGACACACAACTAGCACCTTGGCAAGTAAGGATGGCTTCATGGATATGGCTTAGGCGTGATGCTGTGTGAATTGGTCACTGCTGGAAGTCTGTTCTCTATGGAAAGTTTCTGTTATTTCTTTAGTAAAAATGGTGAACCACCAATGCTTTTCTTTTGCTAGAATGTGGGTTTCTCTCTAAAATGGTAGCCTCTGCAACCTTTCATTTAACCTTTGAGTTTCTCATAGCTCACCCCTGATTCTACAATCCTAATTAAATTTCAAGTTTTTGTTGATGAAATGTTGATTTTTTGCAAATTCACTCTTATTTCATACAATTGGGTGATTCAACTTTGACTCAGCAAATATAACACATCATATTGCCCTTGAGTCTTAAAGTTACAATCCCATTTAAAGAAGAATGACAGGTTATGAGGATTTTCTCAAACATACTGTAAGTCCAGTAATGACAAAAAAGACTCAAATGCTATTAGCCATGCTACATACATCCAATACATTGCCTTCCCTGATACATATATGGTAGTGGCAAATGCTGCAGTCCTGATGTTTCAGACTTATGTTCTCTCACATGGCTTGTTCATTCAGAGATCAATAATGCTGCATTATCAAAAGGTAAACTTCACATTGCTGGCAAAAAGATCAACTGAGATTATACAAATGGACTTATATGTTCAAAAGTCTTCACAAAACACCATCTGAAACTATCTAGGAATTTGCTATGTTTTGTTTCTAATTGTTTAAGCATTGTTTCTAAATGTGTATGTTATATTTAAGCTTACAATTTTGAAATGTTCAAAATACACACTTTTTCACTTCAACTTTTCTATTTCACATGTATTCATCCAAAGATTCTTTACTATTGCAAAGAATAATTTTGAGAATAGTTTATCTATATTCAACTTGCTTTATATGGTTTATCTTGTTCCAAAAGTGTGGAAATCAGATTATTGTAACATGCATATAGCAAGTACTTTTGAGTTGTTAAGAAATGGCTGAAGCAAGCATGCATGATGAGTCAAATTTTACAACAGGTTTTACAAAACACATCTGCTCTGTCGGAATATCATTTGGTTATGTAACAAGCTGCAGCTGGCAACATGTCTGGATATGGATTGGGGTTCTCTTAGAAAATCATCCATTAGAACAAACTCTTTTTTGAACATTTTTGGCTAGAATGAATTCTTTTTAGATTGTATTCCTCAAGAAAATTAGACTTCATCAAAATTTCAACCTGAAGAAAAACAACTTCATACAAACATGAATCTAGAATTTTCAACATTCAATGAGCTCATAAACCCTGGTTTTACTACAATCATGTTGTATATAGTAATTGATTCTAGTAGCTCTTGGCACAGTTATTTGTACTTTCCTTTCACTTATTAATAAGACTTATTGCTAAATTTTAAACAAAAACATATTTCAAGAATATAACTGAATTACACACCTTTTTATTATTGATAATCTATTGAAATTTTTGCATTATGCTTGTTATTCTCTGTACTGTAATCTCCCAACATTGTGTGATATATTAGCAGTAAACAATTTTCACTCTAATTATTTACAATAAAATAATAATTTTGGTGAAAAACTCTTAGTTGTCTAAATCCCTCTTAGAAATCCCATTACTACATAGATGTTGAAGATGGGGTTTTTAACGTCATATTTTATTAAGTCATACATGGGAAAATTTGCTTGTTTATTAGAGAAGTAATTTGTAATGTCATAGTTTTTTAATGTCGAAATTTCTTAATGTTGTAAATTTTTAATTTGGGTTAGGGTTTAGGTCTATAAAATATTATAGAAATAAGGTTTTGGGTTATGGTTTAGGTCTATAAAACAATACAGAAATAAAGTTTTGGGTTAGGGTTTAGGTCTAAAAAATAATACAGAAATAAGGTTTTGATTTAAGGTTTAGGTTTAGGAAAATTTATTTGATGGTGTGGTTCTGGGTTTATTTTTATAAAATAATAAAGAAATAAGCCTTTAGGTTAGGGTATCAGTCAATAAATGATGAAAAAATAGGATTTTGGTTTAGGGTTTAGGATTGGGACACATCCAGTTGAGACTTGGGTTTCAGCTTTATGACATCAAAAAATACGACAATAAAAAGCAACAACATTAACAAAAATATGACTTAAAAAAGCCACCCCTTGAAGATAAGTGAAAAAGAATGGTACTTTTTTGGGGTTGTGACTACAGCTCAATATTTGTGATCAACTTGATATTCAAATACAAGCAAAATTTGAAAAATATAACATTTGAACTATTGTAAGCTATTTTTAATTGGGAAGTAATAACCAAATTCATGTTTAAATAATAAATTTTTAAAAAGCCAATTTTCTAAATTTGCCTTATATTTGAATATCAAGCTAATAGTGAATATCAAGCTGCAGTCACAACCCCACTTTTTTTCATTATTGAAAATCTCAAATCTTCCCAATTTCTCTCAGAATGGACACTTGCAATAATATTTATAAGTGAAATGTGTCCATTAAATAATAATCTTGGAAGGATTTGAGATAAATTTGGAAAATTGGAGACTTTCAAGAATGAAAAAAAGTATCAACCAGTAAAAATATGGATGGTATGCTAAATTGCCAATCTATCTTACTAAAAGCCAATAACTGTCAGTGAAAGGACAGTAGTAGTTAATTGTCAAATAGCTACAATATATGGAGTAACTTTAAAACCAGCCCAGCACCCTAATGCCCAGTGCTTTAGTGACGTTATAGAAATCTCATGTTGTAAGTTTTTTTAAATTTTCAAGGACATGTAAAACATGTTTTTATATAAATTCACTCCACAGAGTATAAAATTGTGCAATGGTTGTGTTTTATTGCTATTGCTTAAACAATGAGCTTTGCTACAAACCCTGAAAATGTGCTTAAGGTTAAAACTGCTCTGCATATCACAGAAACTAATAATGATTTTCTTGATATGCTATGAATAGAATTTATCTGTTTGTTAATTGCCAAACAGAAAAGAAGTGTTTATCCTTTAGGTTTTCTTGGCACTAAAAAAATAATTGCATTCCCTTTCTATCAAGATCACTTAGTTAAATATTTTAAAAAGTATAGTCATGAGAATTTTGTTATAATTCCTTTATATGACCACTCTCATTTTAAAGGTGTTGTTTTAAATGTTAAGTAAGCAGCTGTTTTTTATTGATTCATTTGCTCATTTTAATTCTGTTGCTGTAAATTTTATTAAAAAATCACTAAATGTAATAGATTATGATGTTGTTAACATTTTTCAAAGTCCTATCCAAATGGATGGATTCTCTTTTGCTGCTTGGCTGCTATCTACTTGTTATAGTATCATAGGTAATAATCAATTACCATCACGTTCCAAAGAATGTTTTGATATTACATATTGGAATTTTTTGTTTTCAAAACCTGTGTGAAGCCAATATTTGCAATGTAAGTGATTTTTTGGATAGCACATTAGTGTAGAATTGTGGGATGTAATTGTACTATAAAACTAATTGACTCTGCAGAAGGTTCACCATAAATAACGACAGCCATGATTCTGGGAGAACAGATAAAGAGAAAACAAACTAATATAAACATTGGTAATTCATCCAAGTATTAGATACTTTAGGTAACTCCAAGATGACCAACTCACATGGCTTCCAGCCGAAGCGAAGTCTTTAGAAACAGTTTAGTGCTCGACTTAGTGCATGGTGCTACCCTATTTGTCTCACTTATTAATTTCTATCTCATAGCAAAAAATAAACATCTCATTTTCATTGTTAGTTCTCAGCTCACTAAATAATAGTCTGTAATTGCCAGACATTCGTGCTAGCCAACAGCATGGTATCATCACAGTGTCATAAAGTATAAGTGCATGTACGTGTTGAATATCAAATGAAAGGTTTATTATTTCCTTAGCCGTACCCGTATCCGTAACTTAATGAGTCCACAATTTGGGCTGGGAAGATCTAATGATCACCAGGAGCTACATGTCACCCTGTACTTTAAGAAAGCACTCCCAAATTGTCGCCGAGCTTAAGCAATTATATTCATAATCAAAAAATGATAAGTAAAGTAATGGAGAGAAAAGTAGACAGTAATTGAAGCTAGATAAAATCTATTAACCTTTCTCAACAGTGTTCCTCATTTTATACACGGTTAAAACAATAAATAACTACCTGTCTTAGTTTACAATCACAGTTAATCATTAGCTATTCATGTTCTTGATTTCCCTCACAAATCAAATTCAATTTGAGCAACACGTTTAGCACCTTTGAGGGGACATGATTTCCTTCGTAAACCTGAGCTCGAAATAACGAAATGAAATAACTCTGACGTCATGGTGACGTTAATACAAAAAGAAATAAAAATAAATAATAATCACGAAATTTCCATGAGTGACTCTACAGTAGAATATAAAACATGGACAGATTTTAACATAGGTAAATGGAGCAGGACACAAATTCTGTGGGGCAAAGCAGTGAAGTTCACAAAAATGACAAAGCACCCAATATGAATGGACAAAAAATGACAATTCACCTGAAATAAGTTTCTATATCTATATATATATATATATATATTTGTGTGTAGGCAAACTCTGAAATTTGCATAGGCATGGCTTATCCATGCCTACCCTTCTTAACAATATAAGTTCTATTTTCAAACAAATAGTTTAAGTGATATTAATAAAATTTTCCAATTAAACCTATTGATTTACTAAACATTAAGGATACTATTGTGTTCAGATTTATGATATGAAACAGGTTGCGCTAGTATAATTTAAAATCAATTTGTAATGTGTAATTTTGTCCTTCACAACCTGGTGATGTTACTAGCTGCTTAATAAATATTACTTCAGCCATTACCAAAAACTATTGGCTTTGCTGGAAAATACATTATTGATCTTCTTAAGTTTTCATTAATTTTTTTACTCTTAAATTTAGCAGTACATTTTGCTCTTCAATATATGGCAACTTCCAATATATTGGTTCTTATTGTCAGATTGATCTTGGTTACATATTACTTCAGGCTTTTCTGTTAGCTGTTGATCAACATATCCCTTAATTAATTGATGTGGATATCCATTGTTTTCCAAAATTCCATATAATTCAGATAGAGATTTAATGAAATCTGGGAATTTGAAGAAATTTTGATTATATGATTAATTAAGCATTTGTAAAACTTTGAACCTTTGTACAATGTTTACATGTCTTTAATGCCAATGTACCCATGAATTACTATTTATGCTACTTTATGCATAGTAAAAGATTATGCATGTAAACAACAATTCATGACTTTTGAAGGCTGATTTCAAAATTTTTGTGGGTATCATAGGTAATTCACACATTAGTCATTCTAAGATCAAAAATTTCTTTGATATTTCAAATTTGAATGTAAATAACCTAACTTTCAAATTTGAATAGCCTAATACAGTGTACTATCTTTTGTCAAAAATCCGCCCTAGTTATTACTATACTGACTTCAGCTATGTGCATAAAGATAACTGACAAAATTAGAAATATAAATCTAATTTGTTATTAATCACTAAATAATTATTCAATCTTAGTTCTGACTAATCATCCATTCTTTTCTTCTTCTAGCAGCATTATGCTTGGATTATGCTACACGCCCTCCTCAGCTTGCGTTATTTTTAGTACAGCTCATTCTCAGTGGACTAATTCATCAGCTTTTCTAATTATTGTTTCTGCTTGGGGATCACTCCAGCTTGTAATTGCAAATTCAGGCAGTTTTGTCATTTTTAGGACAGCCTGCCTTTCTGTTGTCACTGTGTTGTGATAGTGTAAGAATTTTGCTTCTTTGATATACTCTGATATTGTTCATATCTCTCAGAGCTCATTCATTTTAGCTGAGAAAATGTGGTAAAATTTCCTTATTGCTATCACCAGTGTCATTTGCTCATCTGCTCTGCTTGTGTGCGGCATTTCTTCACATATTGTTTTGTTCAGATAGAAAAATGTGAAGACTTTCCTGAGGCTTCTTGTATGTGCTACATCCTTATAGAAAAAACTTATATTGTCTCTCACTTCTTCCTCTGTGATCATTGTCAGGTCATTCTTGTTTAATCTCATCATCATTACTATTTTGACATGCTTTGTGATATTGTAGACTTGATATTTCTTTTCCCACTGATCCAGCAAGACTACATCATTTACTCCCAAAAACAGCATTATTGCCTTTGTTGTTTGTTTGTCTATTTCATCTCTTAATTCCTTCAGTTGCTCATTTATCAGTTTACCTTGTGTGTATAGTTGATAAGGAGTTATCTCTCCTTCAACATATACTCATTCTTTGTTGTCATTGTTAATCATTATGCCTTTTATTTTCTTATAATCCTCTCTGTTGACTATTGCCTTGGCTCCTTCTTTGTTGTTCATGTAGGTCTTATACTTGTGTAAGAATGTCTTTGTGATTTAAACATTTTTTGATATCTTACATCTTGGGAGTATCATTGGGATGGAGACTGTCTTTGGTGGGGTGCAGATGAGGATCTTTGTTTTTATCTGTTTTTCTATTTCTCTGTAGTCTTCTGATGTTGTTGGTGCTGTTGCCAGTCCAATCATGTTTTTCAGTGTGTCCTAAAAGAATTGCATTAATCCGCTTCTGCTCATTTTTATTTGGATTTTTTCATTTATATCCAATTTTGATGTGATGCATTCTACATCCATGGCTAGTTGATTATATGGTTTGAGCATCTATTCTGTTTTTCTGAACTCTTCCATAAACATAAGTTTTATTGATGCAACTGTTTATCCTTCTTTTACATACTGCTAGTTTCTGGAGTGAATTTCATCTGATTACTTCATTATTTTTATCTTGACTAGAAATCTTTTGTTGTCCATGTCAATCCACTCCATTGCGTGTTCTAGTGTGGAGGCTCCCCATTTCTCTATATTGATTTTATTGATTTGTTGTTTTCAGGGATAGGATTAATTGGGTTGATGTCAATAGTTCCTTCTCCTCCAGACTTCCCTTCTGTGTTTTTGTTATCATCTTGCAGACCTTGACAGGTTTTGTTACACCTCCTCTCTGCATCATTTCTGCACTTTTGATGATTTTCACAAATGTGGAGCACATGCTCTCCTTTTCATATCTTCTCATATCTTGTTTGAGTACTTGTTGTATGTTTTTGGTTTTCATCATCTTGGTGATCTCCTTGGTGTCTACAATTCTTCTTTTTATGATCTTTTTTGTTGTTAGCCAAGGTTCTGTTTGAACCTGCCTTATCCACATTTCCAATGTAGCACCCTACATATATTTCTTCATGGGTTCATCAAATATTGTTATTTCTTCTGGTGCAATTCCTTTTGTGTTTGCCATGTCTACTGTTAACATTCTTCCCATGGGGCTCTAATTGACTATTATCCTGCTAATGTATTTCTTGATTTCTTGCATCAGCTTTTTTAGTTTGTCAGGGGATGTCAATTTCTCTACGTGTCCTTTGAGTAGCTAGTTTTTCCTTTGAGTGTTTATTGGGGACATTGCTATCTCATATTTTTTTGCTTTTGTTAGTCTATGTTGCCCTGCTCTTGAAATTGGTAACCATAATCCTTGCTCTTGTGTTGTGAATATTGCTAACAAACATACTGATGTTCTAAATCTGATCTCTGGGGTGTTTTTTTTTCAAATATCATGTTTTTGGTCGAATTCAGCTTGTACATTCTATTTATTTCTGTTAGTGCTACCTCAATTGTTTTGTGGTGTCTTTTTGACAGAGCTTTGATATCTATTTTGGGCAATTCTTCTTCAGTTTTCTTCTGCAATTTCATTTCTTTCTATATTTCTTGTATTCTTTTGATGTGCTTCTGTCTCTGTGTGAGGCTGCACTTAATGAATAGTCTGTTCACTTTTTATAGATTTTTTTATACTCTTTTTCTTTGAGGATGTGGATGATCATTAGAGTGGTCTTGTCAATGTTAATTTCTGGTATTCTTGTTATTGTTCCATGTATGTCATGATCCCTTGAGCTGTTTTGAGTGTGAAATTTTCATTGAATGTGACATGTACCATGCTGCATATGTATAGTCTTTCTACCATCTCATTTAATTCTCTCTGATAGCTTATTATTGTGTTGACCATCAGTCTTTTCTATGCATCTAGTATGATAGGTAGGTTGCTGCCCTCTGTTTTTGCTATTCATCTTATGTAAGCTTTCATTTCTGGCAACAGCTTTTCATATGTATTATTCCTCATTTTTAGTGTTCCCATGAAATAAGGGTGCAGTGTTTCTCCATCTATTTTCAACATCCTTTTTTCTCTTTCTTTTGAGTGTATGGTTCTATTTGATGTGGTTTCAGAGGGGGCGTGTAGCTGAGTAATCCTTAGTAGTTTACTGGTGCTCAGCTCACTGTCCAGTGAGTCCATGGTGATGGTTTCTATTGAGTTGCCCTCGAGTTGGCTCACAGTTGACTCTCTCAACATTTGACCAGTTGTGGGATCTGTAGATACATCAGCCTCAAATCACTTTCATATGCATATGGTTCTTTGCCCACTTGCAACTTCCCCAGGAACTCCAATTGTCACACTGCCTTCAAATTGACTAAGTGGACTAGAGGGTAAGTTGAGCTGCTTTTTGCCAGTTCTCTGCATGCCCTTGAATCAGCATTGCAGATCTCTGGGGTTTTCACTGGTTCTCTGCTTGCCCTCAAATTGGCAGTGCAGATCTCCAGTGGGAGAGGCATTATGTCTTTTCATCTCCCTGCCCTCAAATCAGCATTAGGGACTACTCAGATGCCTTCTCACTCTGAGCCTTAGATTAGTCAGTGGTCTATTCTCATTCCTTTTGCATTCCCTTTGATATTTGGTTTCCAATCCTCTCCCTATTATTCTCTGCAGATTTGATGTTGTCATCTTCTTGGCTTTCTGGTTTTGGCGCACTCTCTTTCTCTGTGGTTGTTGCTGTTGCATCTCATTTGATTTGCCTAACTTCAGTAAGTAAATTTAAATCCCATACTTTGGGTCATATATATATCTATCTCTTGCTGCAGTCCTTGGCAGCTCTGTCTTTGTAAATTTTCATTATCAATGTTTGTTTCAAATTACTGATCAAGACCTTCTTCCAGTAAACTCTCTAGTTCACTCATATCATACATAATTTCTTTCCATTAATTCAATTTATTTTAAATTCAGCATTTTCATCTAGAATAGACTCTTCAATGTTTGCCATTGCTCTTTTTAGGTTCTGAAATGCAGTAGGCTGGCATTGTTCAGCATATAATCATTGTTTGGCAGTACTTGAGTTATTTTATATGGACCTGACCAAATCATTTTTAATTTCTAGACCTGGTTTGTGTCTGTCAATTTCATTGGGGTTTGCATAGACTATGTCACCTATTTTGTGTGCTTGACCATAGATATTTATTATAGTTTTGCTGTTGTCTCACAGCAGATTTCTTTGTGTTATAGCACATTTCCTTGTGTATTGCTGTTATTTGATTTCTTAATTGATTCAGGTATTGGTTGTCCATTTTTTGCTGTAGGAAAAGTACTGCATTGATAATGGTGTTGCTGCCTCTTTTCTGAACATGGCCTTAAATGGTGTTATTCCTGTTGTTAAAGTGTATGGATGTATTATAAAAGTATTCAATCATTTTGATTACTTCTCGCCACCTATGGCCCCCTATTCTTAATGTTGCAACCCTTATCAGTTTAATCAATGTCCTGTTCAGTCTTTCTACTGCACTGTTCACCTATGGGTGATAAGTTGTTGTCCTTTCACTCACCACTTCCAGTAGGCCTGGTATTTCTTGAAATAGATTACTTTCAAATTTTGGCCCTTTGTCTGTGATTATTGTCTCCATGGGTCCAAACTTTAAGATCCACTCTTTCATTAGCATTTCTACACAGTTGTTTCAGCCATTGTGTTCTTCATGGGAATCAGTCTTGCATACTTGGTAAAGTTGTCTACCATTACTAGTAAGTGTTGATATCCATCTTCCTCCTTTGACAGCATTTCTAAATCTATGTGTACAATTTCATTAGGGTGTGTTGCTATTAACTTTTCTAGCAGTGCTCTCTGCATTGAAAAATGCTGTTTGTTGTTAAGGAGGCATGTCATACACTTGCTGATTATATCCTCTGTGACTTTTCTCACTGCCATTGTGATAAATCTAGCATTGAAGGTGCTTTCAGTTTGTGTCGGCCTAGATGGCCTTTTTTGTACATGTTTCTTATTAAGTCTTGTTTATAGTATTCTGGTATCACTATCCTGTTGTTCTGTGCTTCCATGTATAGGAGTCCATTCTTATTTCTTTTATATCTATACCTTTCATAGTATCTTGCTGTTAATCTCAATAGTTTAAGCTTGGTTACTGTAGTTTTCTTTTTGTTTTTCTATGATCTCTAATTCTGATATCTCTTCCTTAATTGCAATTGGCAGCACTGTTTGTCCCTTCTTGTTGACGTTTATTTCTGGCAATTCTTTGTACTCTGTATCTGTTAGGAATTGAAACTTCTCAACATTGGTTTATCAACAAGCACTTACTTTCAAAATTTTGTATTTAATTTATAAATCTTAGTTAGCACAATTCATCATCTAAGTTGCTTAATTATTTTTAATCATCTCCTTTCTTCTGTCTTCCTTTGATCTTAGTTCTCAGCAGCTTATTTGATGGATTATGCTTATGCTACATTCCCTTCTCAGCTTGTGTTATTTTAGTACAGCTAATTCTCCATGCACAAATGCATCTGCCAATCTTATAATCATTTCAGCTTCTTGGCTGCTCCAGCTGCCTTTGTGAATTCTGATTGTTTAGTCATTTTAAGTATTGCTTTTTTTCTGTTGATATGATGTTCAAGTATCTTAAAAACTTCACCTTCACCTGTTTGATATCTTCCAATATGGGTGTTATTTGTCTTAATTTGTTCATCTTCTTTGAGAATATTTTATAAAATTTTTTATGTAGGTGTAATCCTTTTAACCCTATCATTAGTGTTATCTGGGCGTCCACTCTACTTGTGTGTGCCAGCTCTTCTGGTATTGCAGTTTCTGGGTAAAAGAATTTGAAGATTTTTCTCAAGTTTTTCAAGTTTTCCATGTCATTGTAAAAGAAATTTATGTTTTCTTTCATCTCCTCTTCAGTTATTTCATATTAATCATTTTTATTCATTCCAATAATTGTTACAATTTCCACCCACATCAATACATTGTAGTACCTAAATTGTTTGTTCCATATAATTAGCCAAACTATATTGTTCACTCCTGAGAATAATATCACTGCCTTAGTTGTTTGATTTTCAATTTATTCTCATAATTGTTCTAGTTATGCATTTATTGGAAGTCCTTTGGTATATAAATCATATAGAGTTATTGCTCTTTTGAATTATATCCTCTCTCTATTGTCATTTCTAACCATTATTTCCTTTGACTTTCTATATTACTTTTTGTTGACAGTGGTTTTCACCTTTTCTTTTGTGTTTACATATGATTTATATTCATGCATATATGCCTTCTTGATTTTCTTTTGGTACTATCCATCTTGGCACTATCATAGGGATCAATATTGTTTCAGATGGTGTGCATTTGAATATTTTTGTTTTGATTTATTGTTCTATCTTTCACTATGCTGCACTTGTTGTTGGCACCAGTGCCATACCTATTGTTGCTGGGTAGTTCATCTTGCTCTCCTGTAACTTTTCCCAGAACTTTTCTCTTAAGCCCTGCCTTTTCAGTTTTATAGTTATGCTATTTATTATTTCCAGTCTTGATGACAATGCATTCAACATCCATGGCTGTCTTTGCAGTTGTTTCAATCATGTTTCTGATGTTGCACCCCACATATATTTTTTCATTGGTTCATCAAAAATTGATATTTTGTTTGGGTATATTCCTGTTTTGTTTGCCATCTCTACTATTGACATTTTCCCCTTTGGGCTCTGGTTGATGATTATTCTGATAATCAGTTTCTCTATGAATTGCATTGGCTTTTGTGATTTATCTGGCAGCTCTATTTTTTCAACATATCCTTTCAACAGCTAGTTTTTCATATTTGTGTTTATTGGTGAGAGGGTGATTTGATTTTTTTGCTTTTGTCAGTCTATTTTTTGTTTTCCTTGTCCTCATCAAATATAATGTGCATCATGCTTCTCATATATGGCCTTTCTAGTGTTTCATTCATATTTCTTGGGTAACTTATAATCACATTCACCATGGGTATATTGTCTGCATCTAGCACTATTGGTAAATTTGTGCCCTCTGGTTTGCTATTTTCCTTATGTATGATAGCTTTTCAAAAGAATTGTGTCTCATTTTTGTTGTGCCCATGAAATATGGATGTAACAATTCTCCATCTATTTTTGACATTCTTTTTTCTCTCACTTTAGATTTTATTATTCTTTCTGAGGTGATTTCTAAGGAGGCATGTAGCTTAGTAATCCCTAATGGTATTCTTGTACTGGTGCTCAGTTTATAGTCAATAAGCACTGAACTTGTGCTAATGGCTTCTACTTGGTCACACTTGAATCCATTTCCCTTTCATTTGCTCTGTTAGCACTTGACCAGCTGTGAGCTCCATAGTACCATCAACCTTGAATCACTTTCATGTTACTATGGTTCTTCCTCCACTTACATCTTCCCCTGGAATTCAGTCTGTCCAGCTGCCCTTGTATTGGCATTGTGGACTTCTGGAAAGAAAGTTGTGCTGCTGTTGTACACTAGTTGTCTGCTTGCCCTTGAATAGGATGTGAAGACTAGTAGTGTGAGAGGCTTCTTGTCCATTTGTTCCAGTGCCCTTGAATTGGCATTTGGCACTACTAGGACACCTTCTCACTCTGTGTCTCTTATTTGTCAGTTCTTTGTTCTCATCCCTTTCACACTTAAATCAACCTCTGGTTTAAGACTCTCTCCTCACTCTCCCTCTCCAATTCATTGTTGTGTGCTCTTCTGCTTTTCACTCACTACATATTCTCTTCCTCAATGGTTGCTGCATTGCTCTCTTTGATTTTTCTAAATTCAGTTAGTAAATATAAATCCCATATTTAAGGGTCATATATATTTCTATTATTTGCTGCCCTCTGAGGCATCACTCTTCTAACTAAGATTTTGTTTTCAATATCACATTCAAACTCCTTATTGTAGTTCTCTTCAGGAGGCTATCTAAATAATTCATTTCATATATTATTTCATTATTATTGCTACATGTTAGTTTGAACTTCACTTTGTCATCCAGTTTTGTTTTTTTCAATGCTTGCTATCACTCTCTTCAAATTTTGAAAGTGTTGTAAACTCTCATTTTCTAACACATACTTGTTATTGGGTAGTATCCGTGTAATTGTGTAAGGACCAGACCAGATTATCCATATATTTTTCAATTATAGTTTCTCTGTTGTCTTTTTGCTGATTTTTTAATGTTGTGACACATCCTTTCATGGATTCCCATTATTTGGTCTTTCAGTTGTTTCACATATTTGTTGTCCATTTTAACTCTATAATGGATGGTGTTATCCCCATTGTGGAATGTATCAATGTATTATAGAAATATACTACCATTTCTATCACTTTCCTCAATTTATTTCCTCCTATTCTCATGGTTGCCACTCTTATTATGTTCAATTCAACCTTTCCACAACCCCATTGGCCTGTGGGTGCTATGCTGTGGTTTCCTCACTGACTATTTCTATGAATTTTGCCATATCCTGGAATAATCCTCTTTTGAATGGTTGTCCCTTGTCAGTTATTATTGTTTCCATTGTTCTGAATTTCAGGATCCATTCTTTAATTACTATCTCTACTGTCTTTCTCACGGTTGTGTTCTCCATCAGTATCATCCTTGCATACTTTCTGAAGCTATCCACCATCACTAATAAGTATTGGTAGCATTCCTCATTTCTGGATAGCATCTCCAGATCTATGAGCATTATCTCATTAGGCTGTGCTGCATTATTTTCTCAAATGGTGTTCTCAATGCTGGAAAATATTGCTTATTGTTTAGTAGAATTGTTGTACATTTGTTTATTATGTCTTCAGTAACTCTTCTGACTCCTACTGTAATGAATCTAGTGTTGAATGTCTTTTCCATCTGTGTGATCCCTAAATACCCCTTTTTGTGTACTCTCTATATCAGTTATCTTTTATGATATTCTGGGATAACTATCCTGTTACATTGTGCCTCAACTTATAGGAGTCCATTTTTGTTTATCTTCCACTTGTATCTTTCATAGTAGCTCCCTGTTATCTTTAATAATGGTGTCTTTGGTTCTTTTATCTTATTGATGATCTCATTCAGTATCATATTGTCTCTCTGTTATTCTATTATCTCTCTTTCCATTATCTCTTCTTTTACCATTATTAGTAATATTGCTTGGCCTTTTTGTCTATGTTTATTTCCAGTAATTTCTCATGTTCTGTATATGGCAGAAATTGAAATTGTTTTTTCTCTCCATCTGTTTTTACCATGTATCTCTGATATTCAGGTAGTGACGTCCAGAAACCTGTGTTACTATGCAGGTTTTCTTTTCTGTGCTCTATTTTGAATGTGAATTTATTTAGGTAATTGATCCATCTAGATACTATTCTAGATTTTTCTCCCAAAATTTTTTTTCAGCCAAACCAGTCCATTGTTGGTGCATACTCAAAATTCTCATCTGATTAAGAAATGTCTAAATTTTTTTATGCTTTTGATGAGTGCCAACATCTCCAGTTTTGTGGATCCACAGTTTTCTTTGCTCATTTTCAGTTTCCAGCTAAAAAACTGTATTAGTGCCTCCTTCCCATTTTGATTTGTCCTAGTGTTGCTCCTATCATGACATTGGCCACATCACAGTCTAAAATGAATTGCTCTGTGTAATCTGGCATGTTGAATGATGGCAGTTTTACCAGTTCCTCATTTATGTTATCTAACTCTTCCTGTTCTTCTCATGTCCAAACAAATGGTATGGATATTCTCAGCAGTTTAATTATCCTCACTGTCTTCCAAGCAATATTTGGAAAAAATGTCCTATAATAGTTAAAGAATCCCATTATTGTCTGTATGTCTTTTTTATTTGGTTTTTCTATTTTCAAAATCATGTCTCTGGCATTGTCCTTCATGCATATTCTGCCTTTTTGATTACTCTTCCCAGAAATACTGAGTTCAACTTTCTCTAGTATGCTTAGAGTTCTTCCCAATTTATCTAGGTGTTCTTGCACCATGTCACTCATTACAATGATATTATCTATGTATGCATTGACTCCATCCTCCATTTTGTGTGTCTTATTTACAATATTTTCATTATGTATTTTTGAAATGTCACAGGGATTTTACAAAGGCCAAATGCCATATAGATCCATTTGTACAGGCTGTATAGCAATTGAATGCTGTCTTCTCAAAGTCTTCTTCTTCCATTCTTACCTGCCTATATGGTTTACACAAGTCTATCAATGTAAAATATTTGTGTTTACTTGCTTCATAAAGCATATCCACTATTGTTGGGAGTGGGTATGAATCCTTCTCTGTTACTTCATTCAGTTTTCACAATTCTATGCATAGCCTGTATTTGTTTCCCTGTTTTATGAACACTGTTGGTGCTGTGTATGGACTTTCATTTGTGTCTTATTATTTTATTGTCAATCTATTTGTTCAATATTTGATTGTATTCCTTATTTAGTTGTTCTGGTACTCTCCTCACCAGCAATTTTATTGGTTTATCCATGGTTGTCATTATCTTGCACACTTCTCCTATTGCTAACTAATTTCTTCATAATTGAACATCTTTCTGTGTTTTTCCACCACTACTTTCAGTTTCTTTATCTCTACTTTTTCCAAATCTTGAGTCTTCATTTTTTATTTATGGTATTTTATAATCCTCTTCTTCTTCTTCTTCTATAACTTTTGTCTCTATGCCCTTGAATCTGCCTTCAGGACTACTCGTCACTTTGATGGTGTTCATTCACTCAATCTTGAGTTGGCCATGTGGATTACTTTGTGCTTTCATTTGCTTGTCCTTGAATTGACCTTGCAAATTACTCACTCCATCTTTGTTTTCAATTGATTTCCAGATTAGTCTAACATTAGATTTCATATATTTCCTGTATATCTTCATGCTTGACTTCTTCATGTTGATGTTTCTATTTGCATTCAGGATTATTATTTTTCCTTTTCCATTCTTAATGGCACAGATTCTTGATGGCATTGATACCCTCTTTGTGTTGATTCCCTTTTGTTTGTATATAATGACATTTGCTGTTTGGTTATTATCATGAATTTAATTCAAAACCATAGTTTTTTAGTTTAACTTCTAGCAGTGAATGGTCTATACTGTCAAATGCTTTACTTAGATCTAATAAGGATTCACAGCTAGTAATATTTTTGTTGAGATGAAATCTGATTTCTTCCACAAATGTCAATAAGTCCCTATTCAGTCTCTAAACCCATAGTGAGTCCTTGAAAGCATATAAATTTAATTTAGAAATGTTGTCATTTGCTGACTTTNTTGAAATGTCACAGGGATTTTACAAAGGCCAAATGCCATATAGATCCATTTGTACAGGCTGTATAGCAATTGAATGCTGTCTTCTCAAAGTCTTCTTCTTCCATTCTTACCTGCCTATATGGTTTACACAAGTCTATCAATGTAAAATATTTGTGTTTACTTGCTTCATAAAGCATATCCACTATTGTTGGGAGTGGGTATGAATCCTTCTCTGTTACTTCATTCAGTTTTCACAATTCTATGCATAGCCTGTATTTGTTTCCCTGTTTTATGAACACTGTTGGTGCTGTGTATGGACTTTCATTTGTGTCTTATTATTTTATTGTCAATCTATTTGTTCAATATTTGATTGTATTCCTTATTTAGTTGTTCTGGTACTCTCCTCACCAGCAATTTTATTGGTTTATCCATGGTTGTCATTATCTTGCACACTTCTCCTATTGCTAACTAATTTCTTCATAATTGAACATCTTTCTGTGTTTTTCCACCACTACTTTCAGTTTCTTTATCTCTACTTTTTCCAAATCTTGAGTCTTCATTTTTTATTTATGGTATTTTATAATCCTCTTCTTCTTCTTCTTCTATAACTTTTGTCTCTATGCCCTTGAATCTGCCTTCAGGACTACTCGTCACTTTGATGGTGTTCATTCACTCAATCTTGAGTTGGCCATGTGGATTACTTTGTGCTTTCATTTGCTTGTCCTTGAATTGACCTTGCAAATTACTCACTCCATCTTTGTTTTCAATTGATTTCCAGATTAGTCTAACATTAGATTTCATATATTTCCTGTATATCTTCATGCTTGACTTCTTCATGTTGATGTTTCTATTTGCATTCAGGATTATTATTTTTCCTTTTCCATTCTTAATGGCACAGATTCTTGATGGCATTGATACCCTCTTTGTGTTGATTCCCTTTTGTTTGTATATAATGACATTTGCTGTTTGGTTATTATCATGAATTTAATTCAAAACCATAGTTTTTTAGTTTAACTTCTAGCAGTGAATGGTCTATACTGTCAAATGCTTTACTTAGATCTAATAAGGATTCACAGCTAGTAATATTTTTGTTGAGATGAAATCTGATTTCTTCCACAAATGTCAATAAGTCCCTATTCAGTCTCTAAACCCATAGTGAGTCCTTGAAAGCATATAAATTTAATTTAGAAATGTTGTCATTTGCTGACTTTCAAATACTTATGAGACAGATATCAGATGATAATTTACACAGGGTTCTCAACCCCCTTTAAATATTCGAGTTGCATCAGCTTTCTTTAATATATTAGGGTATGAGGAAGTATGTATTGAGAAGTTTATTGCAAATGGTAAATCTTCACTGGAGTTGTTTATGTACTTTATGTACTTTAGAATAAAAAATGGTATACCACTGCTTCCACTTGATGTATTTGGATCAGGTCTAGCTATTACGTTTTCCAGTTCAGACTTACTGATGTATTTGAAGCTAAAATATTACTTACTTTTTTCTCCTTTGCTTACATATTTTCTTGTTTTACCCTTATAAAATCCCAGTTCCCCAAAGGCAATGTTTAATTGATTTGCTATGTTTTTCTTGTCATTAAAGGTTATCTCATTGACCTTGATTGTTGAAATATTATTATGAGCTTCCTTTTTTAAAAAAAATTTCCACTTGTCTTTGGCTGACTTTATTTTGTTGAATAGAAAATGTGTCCCTAATATTCTTTGGTTGAATTTTCATTTTCTCTAATTTTTGTAGTGTTTCTTTATAGTATAATAGATTCACCAGAGTATTCTCCTGTCTTAATGTGTTCCATGCTTTTTTCTTTGTCCATTTGTTCCTTAATTGCTTTGTTGTGCTTAATTAGGTTAACTTGATCTGTTCTTATATACCTCGCCTTAAACAGTGCTGTTTTATTTAAACAGTGGTATATCTGACTTAGGATGAATTTGAACATTTTATTCGCATCATTCAATGTATGCACATAGTCCCAACTTATGTTTCATAACAATTACACAAAGGCTTCCTTTTAAGTGATTTCATTATCATTTTTATTACATATATGCATAAATTATGATCTGAAAAGGAATTGAAAACACAAGTGTTCTGTTGATTGTTTGCTCTAATTTGTGATCAAATAGTGTTGTATTAAAGCCTTTTCCCTAGTTGGCAGCGTTTTATTTATTTGCCTCATTTTCAGTTCATCACATATGCAGTCTATGTATGATTCCTTTTTTGAAAAATAATTTATATTGTAGTCACCAATTAGGAGTATATTCAAATCAGTCAGCATTGCATTCTGTACTTCTTCTATCTTGAATTTTATGAATTCTTTGTTGTAATTTTTCTTGGGTGAGTAGCTTAGATTTATTAAGGTTGATGTTTCATCATCTACTTTATCAATTTGAACCCACATCAATTCAAATAGCTCGTGAGTAGGTTTAAATGATTCTCTTCTTTTGGGATTTATGTATACTAGTACTAAGAGTAGGACACCACCACCTCGAATTTCTATCTTTATGAAAACTTTTGAATGCAGTTTAATCAACGTTGTACATTTCTTCTTGAGCATTATGAAGCCAAGTTTCAGTAATTGCAAAAATTGTGTTATATCTAGTGTCATGCAGATATCTATAAAATTATTTCTGTCTGCTGATAAACTTTTTGCGTTTAAATATGCTATTTTAATGTTAAATTTGAATTCATTTATAATTGTTTAATTCACTGCTACCATACACCTTTTGTCTGGGCCAGGCTGAATATCACCTAATTGCATTAGTATGACAAGTAATATGTTAATCAATTGAATTAAAATACTGAGGCAAATAATTAATATGCTTTTTACATAAATTTCTTTAAAGTTTATTCTGAATTTATTACTCCTATAGTGTTGCCAGCAATTAACATAAATTCTAAAATTTGATATTTCATTATTTCATTTTACAATTTCATTATTGCATTTTACATAATAAAATTGTTAGAGCTTTAATACCATAAGAAACTCAGCTATTTGAACTATGAATATATTATGTTCATGTTGATGGTAATTTAAGAATTAGATTACTACAAAGCTTACAAATAAGCAAAGAAATTAATTAGTTGGATTTTTGTCAAAGCAATTATCACCTTCCATTCATATATATAGTCACGCCAATCAGAAACAGATTTTCTTCTTGTGGGTGGACAATTGCAGATACAAAAAGCAATTTATTTCAAACAGATAGAAATTGACTGAAAATTTTAGGCCCATTTTATCGATGGCAAATATATTTCTTAAATTTTTTGGTTTGTTTTACCAAAATTGACTGTATTACATTGTAGTAGAATAGCATTTGATTTGTAATATTTCAAAATTTAACATTCATTTTCCGAAACATTACTTTAAGTTATATAAGATTACCTACATTTGAGTTGATTTGCATGCAATATTGCGTAGGTTTTCCCATTTTACCAATACCTCGGTCCAAGCCCGTCAATATCCTCCTCAGTATACGTATATGTACATTTTAGATTTCAAAACAGTCTTGCGAAGCACCCTAAATTTTCTATTCGCCTTTGAAAAGATCACTAATATTTTGAATCAGATTCCATTTATGTAATATGTCATCGTTTAAAAATTATATTAATGTAACTGCCCATGTCCATGTTAACTAGTGCGTCAATACTCTTTAAACGAAAAATATAAACGTCCTTTCTGAGAACTATGCACAATTGCAAAGATTTAAAAGCAGTGTTTAGTAAAGCAATTATTGTGAATATCGCAAAATTGAAGCAAATTGGAACTTTATCATGAAAATGTTTAAAATTTAATGGCAACATTGCATCTAGTTGATAGAACAACAACATTTTTACAATAATATCATATTTTGTTATAAGTTCTTCAATACAAAATAGTAATTTCTTATCCTAAAACATTGCATTATTGCTTAAAACGCACATGTGTACAGCACATTTAAGGAAATCAACGACTTGTAAATGCTTAAAATGCATTTTAATGCGTAATGCACTTTTAAAGTTAATAACGTGCTTAACATATTACAATCAAATTATGATGCACACTTAGATTTGTTAATCTCTATCTACAAAGTTATTACTAGTATAAATTCAACTTTCCATTACCCCACAAATTTACAAAGTTAATTATAAATGTTTTCAGCTTCATTGATATAACCTCCATTACATTCATCAATTGTTTTTGACTCAAGAGAAACCAAGTCCGATAATGCATATGCATTATCCAAATCACCTAAAATATTAAAGAACATATTTTATTTCTTCATTTATTATATCAGTATATAATACCTACACTAAAATGATAAATTCTTAGTAACATTTACAATTATGGCAAATTATTTAAAACCTACTTCTGAAATTTTGCTAGAACCATTTTTAATGGCTACAAAACCAAATGTCTAACTTCGTATTTCAATTGTTATGCGTACAATATTCTTTGTCATGATAATCTAGCTTTAGTGGCAATACGCTATTTGCCATTTTTGAAAAACACTGATATAATGGGACAGCTATTTAACCTAGGATCTACATAGAAAAGAAAAATATTGTGTTTTAAAACATTGATATGAAAATTAATTTACTCAATCCTTCTGATCAGAGAAAGTATTTTTCATATTCTTCCATCCTAGACAGATAGTGTGAATGCCTAATTATAACCATTATTTTGCATAACAGGAATTTGATATTATTGAAAGGAATTTGATATTATTGAAATATTCCGTTAGTGTGCAAATATCAAGTAAGGCAACAATTTCTTTAGATTTTTGATTGAGCAATGTTAATAGAATTTCAAGTTAATCTCGTAATCAATAACCTCGGATTCAATCGTCAACTTAGGCAAATATTCTTCTGCCTTTGCAACGCACAGACATTTTGAATAATCACAAAAAAACTGCATCAACCATTTAAACAAAAATACGCAGTTTCACGTATAAATAGGTCCTTGAAAGTTACTTTTCAGCATTGCATGATTGTGATTGAATGCTAGCAGTTCCTAAAAACCATGAAAATTTTGTTAAAGGATATTATAAGCAGTTAATATAATTAATCTCTTAGCGCAGCTAATGATACATTGTGGCAGCCTGAGCTTATTTAGGATGCTCTTTCAGATGTGTCTTTTGCTATTTCTATTATTATGAGGATGGAATTACTGAGATGTCTTGCTGGACAGAAATGTCCTGATCAAGATGGACGCGGGTGTGGGTTGTGATTTTACGCGCGTGGGTGCAGTGCACTGCAGTGCGGTGCGTTTGGAAATTTCTATTTTGTTACATGCGTAATAGTAAACCAATACAATATAAATTATACTACGAAATCTGCGTAATGTAATATATTTTACGTCATTTACTCAAGTAAACAAAATTAATAGAAAGTCAATTCGGTGATTGACATTTTGGGCTTAATAACTTTTACTTTCATTACTGAGATCCGAGGCAAGTAAATTACCGTTATCATTTGAAGGAGCTGTTCTTGTACTATCAGCAAACGTTTGGATGTTGCAAATTGTTCCTGTTTTCTCAAACTTGTCATGTATTGTAGAAATTGTGTCTCGAGAAGGAGGTTCAGAATTATAAGAGGCTTTCCAACGTCTCTGAATTTCAGAGATATCTTCATATATAAAGTACCACTTTAAAACTTGTTTCCTTTCTTCAAACGTTAAATGAACGTCATAATCACCTGAAATCGTACATTTAATAAAAAAATATTCAAACAGCTTATTCAAATAGGCACAAAGTTGTGGCAATTCCTATACGTATATATATATATATATATATATATTGTGATAGTTTTTCATCATTTTACCTGAAGTGTTTTCATAGGTGTTGTCTTCGGCTTTGTTTGGGGATCCTTTGAAGTCATTTGAAATTGTGTAAGCTAAAAGTAACAGTGATGCTTACAATATATAGTTAAGCTAACTTCTCAGAAAATATAATGCTCCAATTATAGCAAATGTTGCAAACACCAATACAAGAGTAAGTGAAGCGCTAGCAGCTAACATTGTTGTAAAACCAGAATTGCCATTTTTATCTAAATTATACTTTATTATTTCGTCTGGTAGTAATGCTTGTTTAAATAATATTAATCTTCACTTGTAGTTAAATGTCCAAAATGATTTATTTTTGTAAGAAATCTCCAAGACTTATTCTTTGAAAATATTAGAGTGTGCAACTGTAAACTTTAAATATTCAATATTGCAATAGTTCTAAACATAATAATTATTTCTACATAATGTGATGATATAAGTATTTGGTAAAGAGACTAATTTGAAAAATTGCAAATATAAATAGACCCTTTTGTGCACTTCCCTCATTACATCAAAATCAATAACTAATGAATATGTTCAAATAAATAATTTCAGGCAGTACACTATATTCTATATTAAATTAATATAATATTAAATATATCAGATTATATAAAACTAACTAATATCTTTGCCATCATTTTCCACTTTAAATTCCAGAATAGTGCTTTTTGATGTGTATTCATTAGAAGCATTCACGACGTATTCATAGTAAACAGTAGAAAATTCAAGTGAAAATTGTAGATCCTTTATATTAGTAAAGTTCCACATGTGCGTACCATTCCTGTATAGTGCAACGTTGAAGTTATTTGGCAAGGAATCTACATTTGAAAGATAGTAAATAAAAAATGATCCATTAGTTTTATTCATTTGACTCCTTATTTCAAAGTCTATGTCTAAATAATAAAGTTAAGTTGATCAATTCAAATAAACCCTACAGTAAACTACTAGATTTGCAGATACAGTTGTGTGGAACTTTGAGTTAGTTGCCTTGCATGTAACAGCTCCATTCATTTCTCTAGTAGCCATTAAAGGGAAATTTAAAACAAGATTTTCATTTTCACTATGTTCCTCAACATTATTCAATGAAACTGTTAATTTTGATACACTAGGATTTGATCTTATAACAGAACACGCAATATCCACTTTATCATTTTCAACCACATGCGTTGGACTCAAGTGAAGAGAAATTTCTGGGGAATCTAAATTTTACCAAATATAAGCACATAAAACTGAAGCATCTTACTTACAATGTACAATCAACTTAATAACTGAAGTATTTGATTTCTTTGTCTTGGAATTGTAAGCAGAACAGTTGTAAGTTAATTGATTCATTTCTCTTGTGACGTTCTTTATGTTCCAATTGATTAAATTTTCAGAAAATATAAAGTCAACTGAAGAGCAACGTAGCTCAGCTGCAGGAAATGAATCAACAATTATTTTACCTTTTGTGCTGTTGCTTTCTATAACTATTATTTCTTTGGAATTGATTAAGTCTGGTCCATCTAAATATCATAAATTTTATTAGAAATATTATAGGTATTCAATGTATCATCATTCCAACAAAACACGTGAATAGTTTTTGATATTGACATGTTTGATTTAAAAAATTTTTGCATTGCGCATTTGCAATAGGTGTTAATTTCTTAAGTAGGAGTTTCAGATT
>CABFPE010000419.1:89456-104447 GCA_900660155.1 Hofstenia miamia | reverse complement strand
ATATATATCAGGACCATAGATGGACGCGGGTGTAATTTTTTATGCCCGCATTGCAACGCACCCGCAGTGAGTGGGCCGCAACCGCACCGTACCCGCATGTCTGTTAGAAATATTCACTCGTACTAGCAACACACCCGCCGTGTTCTAAAGGTCGTGTCTCGTTTTAGGTAATTAAGCCAAAAATGTCAATCATCGAATTGACTTTCTATTAATTTTACTTACTTGAGTAAATGATGTCAAATATATTATATTACGTAGATTTCGTAATATAATTTATATTGTATTGGTTTACTATTATGCATGCAACAGAATAGAAATTCCAACCGCACTGCAACCCGCGGGGCATTTGAAATTCAGTACCCGCACTGCAGCCGCACACTGCACCCACGCGCGTAAAATCGCACCCGCGTCCATCTTGATCAGGACATTTCTGTCCAGCAAAACATCTCAGTAATTCCATCCTCATAATAATAGAAATAGCAAAAGACACATCTGAAAGAGCATCTTAAATAAGCTCAGGCTGCCACAATGTATCTTTAGCTGCGCTAAGAGATTATTTATATTAACTCTTTAATATCCTTTAACAAAATTTTCATGGTTTTTAGGAACTTCTAGCATTCAATCACTATCATGCGATGCTGAAAAGTAACTGTCAAGGATCTATTTATACGTTAAACTGCGTATATTTTTGTTTTAAATGGTTGATGCAGTATTATTGTGATTATTCAAAATGTCTGTGCGTTGCAAAGGCAGAATAATATTTGCCTAAGTTGACGATTGACTCCCAAGCTGATTGATTACGAGATTAACTTGAAATTCTGATTAACATTGCGCAATCAAAAATCTAAATTAATTGTTGCCTAATTTGATATTCGCACACTAACAGAATAATTAAATAATATCAAATTCCTGTTAATGCAAAATTACGGGTATAATTAGGCATTCACGCTAGTTGCCTATAGGTTTGAAGAAAATGAAAAATACATTCAATGATCAGAAGCATTAAGCAAATTAATTTTCATATCAGTATTTTAAAACACAATATTTTTATTACCTAGGCAGATCCTAGGTTAAATAGCCGCCCCTTTATATCAGTGTTTTTCAGAAATGGCAAATAGCGTATTGCCACTAAAGCTAGATTATAATGAGAAAGCATATTGTACGCATAACAATTGAAATACGAAGTTAGATATTTGGTTTTGTAGCCATTAAAAATGATTGTAGCAAAATTTCTGAAGTAGGTTTTGAATAATTTGCCTTAATTGTAAATGTTATTAAGAATTTATAATTTTAGTGTAGGTATTATATACTGATATAATAATATTTTAGGTGATTTGGATAATGCATATGCATTACCGGACTTGGTTTCTCTTGAGTCAAAAACAATTGAAGAATGTAATGGAGGTTATATCAATGAAGATGGAAACATTTATAATTAACTTTGTAAACTTTGTGGAAGTAATGGAAAGTTGAATTTATACTTGTAATAACTTTGTAAATAGAGAGAAACAAATCTAAGTGTGCATCATAGTTTGAGTGTAATATGTTAAGTTTAGACTCCCATGTTAACGCCAGGTTAGTAACTCTAAAGTACATTACGCATTAAAATGCATCTTAAGTATTTACAAATAGTTGATTTCCTTAAATGTGCTGTACAGATTGCGTTTTAAGAAATAATGCAATGTTTTAGGATAAGAAATTACGAATTTGTATTGAAGAACTTATAAAAAATATGATATTATTGTAAAAATGTTATTTAAAGTTACAATTTGTTTCCATTTTGCGATATTCACAATAATTGCTTCAGTAAACATTAACGCTGATTTAAAACATTACTTTTAAATCTTTGCAATTGCGTATAGTTCTCAGAAAGTGCGTTTATATTTTTCGTTTAAAGTTATTGACGCACTAGTTAACATGGGTGGTTACATTAATATAATTTTTAAAAGATGACATTTCAATTACAGAAATTGAATCGGATCCAAAATATTAATTATCTTTTCAAATGCGCATAGCAAATTTAGGGTGCTTCAAGACTATCTTGAAATCTAAATTGTGCATATACGTATACCAAGAAGGACATTCACCGGCTTGGATCGAGGTATTGGTAAAATGGGAAAACTTACGCAATATTGCATGCAAATCAACTCAAATGTAGGCAATCTTATATAACTTAAAGTAATGTTTCGAAAAATCAATTTTAAATTTTGAGATATTACAATAGTATCAAATGCTATTCTAGTACTACAATCTAATACAGTCAATTTTGGTAAAGCAAACCCAAAAATTCAAGAAATATATTTGTCAGCGATAAAATGGTCCTAAAATTTTCAGTCAATTTCCATCTGTTTGAAACAAATTGCTTCTTGTATCTGCAATTGTCCACCCACAAGAAGCAAATCTGTTTCTGATTGGCGTGACTTTAAATATGAATGGAAAGTGATGATTGCTCTGCAAAAATCCAACTAATTAATTTCTTTGTTTATTTGTAAGCTTTGTAGTAATCTAATTCTTAAATTACCATCAACATGAACATAATACCATATTAAATAGTTGAGTTTTTTACGGTATTACATCTCTAACAATTTTATTATGTCAAAATGCCATAATGCAATTGCAAAATGAAATAATGAAATATCAATTACAGAATTTATGTTAATTGATGACAACACTATAGGAGTAATAAATTCAGAATTAATTATAAAGAATTTTATGTAAAAAGCACATTAATTATTCACCTCAGTATTTTAATTCAATTGATTAACATATTACTTGTCATACTAATGCAATTAGGTGATATTCATCCTGGCCCGGACAAAAGGGGTATGATAGCAGTGAATTAAACAATAATAAATGAATTCAAATTTAACATTAAAATACTTAGTACTAGTATATGTGAATCCCAAAAGAAGAGAATCATTGGAACGTACTATTTGAATTGATGTGGGTTAAAATTGATAAAATAGATGATGAAACATCAACCTTAATAAATCTAAGCTATCCCCCCATGAAAAATTACAATAAAGAATTCGTAAACTTCAAGATAAAAGAAGTACAGAATGCATTATACTTTCTGATATGAATATAGTTCTTATTGATGATTACAATATAAATTATTATTCAGAAATACACATAGACTGCATATGTGATGAACTGAAAATGAGGCAAGTAAACAAAACGCTGCCAACTAGGGAAAAGGCTTAAATACAACACTATTTTATCACAAATATAAAGCAAACAATCAACTGAACACTTGTGTTTTCATTTCCTTTTCTGATCATAAATTATGCATTTATGTAATAAAAAAAGATAATGAAGCCTTTGTGTAATTGTTATGAAACATAATTTGGGACTATGTGTATACATTGAATGATGCGAATAAAATGTTCAAATTCATGCTAAGTCAGATAAACCACTGTTTAAATAAAACAGCACTGTTTAATGCGAGGTATACAAGAACAGATCAAATTAAGTTAATTAAGCACAACAAAGCAATTAAGGAACAAATGGACAAAGAAAAAAGCATGGAACACATTAAGACAAGAGAATACCATGGTGAATCTATTATAATATAAATAAACACTACAAAAATTAGAGAAAATGAAAATTCAACAATGCTTCTATTTAACAAAATAAAGACTGCCAAAGACAAGTGGAAATTTTTAAATAAATTACTGAATAAAGAAAAGAAAGCTCATAATAATATTTCAAAAATCAAGGTCAATGAGGTAGTCTTTAATGACAAGAAAAGCATAGCAAATCAATTAAACATTGCCTTTAGCTAACTGGGATTTTATAAGGGTAAAACAAGAAAATATGTAAGCAAAGAAGAAAAAAGTAAGGAATATTTTAGCTTCAAATACATTAGTAAGTCTGAATTGGAAAAAGTAATAGCTAGACTTGATCCAAATATATCTAGTGGAAGCAGTGGTATACAATTTTTATTCTAAAGAAGTACATAAACAACTTCAGGGAAAATTTACTATTTGCAATAAATTTCTCAATACTTCATACCCTAATATATTAAAAAAGCTGATGTAACTCGAATATTTAAAAGGGGTGAAAACACTGTGTAAATTATCATCTGATATTTGTCATATGCCCTGTCTCAAAAGTATTTGAAAGATTGTTAAGTCAGCAAATGACAACATTTCTAAATCAAAATTATATCCTTTCAAAGACTCAATACGGGTTTAGAGATGAAATAGGGACTTATTGACATTCATGGAAGAAATTCGATTTCATCTCAAGAAAAATATTAATAGCTTTGTAGCCTTATTAGGTCTAAGTAAAGCATTAGACAGTATAGACCATTCACTGCTAGAAATTAAACTAAAAAACTATGGTTTTGAATTAAATTCATGATAATAACCAAACAGCAGATATCATGTTACAAACAAGGGAATCAACACAAAGAGGGTATCAATGCCATCAAGCATCTGCGCCATTTAGAATGGAAAAGGAAAAACAACAATCCTGAATGCAAATAGAAACATCAACATGAAGAAGTCAAGCATGAAGATTTACAGGAAATATATCAAATCTAATGTTAGACTAATCTGGAAATCATTGGAAAACAAAGATGGAGTCAGAAATTTGCAAGGTCAATTCAAGGACAAGCAAATGAAATCACAAAGTAATCCACATGGCCAACTCAAGAGTGAGTGAATGAACACCATCAAGGTGACGAGTAGTCCTGAAGGCAGATTCAAGGGCATAGGGACAAAAGTTAGGAAGAAGAGGATTATTTAAATACCATAAATAAAGAATGAAGAATATCAACATTTGGAAAAAGTAGAGATAAAGAAACTGAAAGTACTGTTGGAAAGACACAGAAAGATGTTGAATTAGGAAGAAATTTGTGTTGTACAAGCAATAAGAGAAGCACACAAGATAGTGGCAACCATGGATAAACCAATAAAATTGTTGGTGAGGAGAGTACCAGAACAACTAGATAAGGAATACATTCAAATTTTGAACAAATTGATTGACAATAAAAAAATCTGACCAAATGAAAGTCCATACACAGCCTCAACAGTGTTCATAGAACAGGAAAACAAATACAAGCTATGCATAGACTTGTGAAAACTGAATGCAGTAACAGAGAAGGATTCATACCCACTCTCAAGGATAGTGGATATGCTTTATGAAGCAAGTAAACACAAATATTTTACATTGATAGACTTGTGTAAACCATATAGGCAGGTAAGAATGGAAGAAGAAGATATTGAGAAAACAGCAATTGCCATACAGCCTGTACAAATTGATCTATATGGCATTTGGACTTTGTAAAGCCCCTGTGACATTTCAACAATACATAATGAAAATATTGAAAATAAGATACACAAAATGGAGGATGGAGTCAATGCATACATAGATAATATCCTAGTAATGAGTGACATGGTGCAAGAACAACTAGATAAATTGGGAAGAACTCTAAACATTACTAGAGAAAGCTGAACTGAGAATAAATGGAAATAAATGCAACATATAGTATTTCTAGGAAGAGTAATCAAAAAGGCAGAATATTCTTGAAGGACAATGCCAGAGACATGATTTTAAAAATAGAAAATTCAAATAATAAAAATGACATACAGACAATATTGGGATTCTTTAACTATTACAGGATATTCTTTCCAAATATTGCTGGGAAGACAGTGCAGATGAATAATGTATCATCATCCAAATAAACCAAAAATAAACTGCAAACGTCAAGCAAAGTGAAAATAAGATTGAAGAAACAATGATTAGAAATATTGTATTTAGATCAATCAGATGAATTTAGATTTATTTGTATTATGCAACTAAGAAACAATATGTGTCAAAAATGAGAGATTAGTATCAGTTGATAATAATAATTTTGGCAAAACGAGGGGGCAAAATCACTTCCATTATTTTTAGCTGCCATCTTAGCAAAAGAAAAGTTTAAATTTGAAATTGACAGGTACTTTTCTGGAATTAATATAAATACAAATTAAGCATTATAAGCAATTGATAAAGAATTTTATTTGGAATTCTTATTTTGTTTCTACTATAATGGTTTGATTATTTAATATGATGTCAAGCTAATTGAGCAGTGTTTAGTAGGGGTCTGGATCCATCATAGAGAACAATTCAAGGGTCCCTGTGCCAGACCACAAAAGTGCACATAAGTTAGGTGTAGAAGTTTTTCTCTCAATTAGCTGACTAGTGATCACTTAATACATGTATTAAAATAATTAACTGCAAACAAATGGTTGGATAACTGAAACCTAGGAAATATATTAATATTATTTTAGATCCAAATTAATGACCAATAAATGACCAATAATGTGACCATACATGTATTAATCTATTAATGTAGGTAAGGAAGCTGCTCAATATTAATGTATTTAGAAATGTCAATATATTTTGGTAATGGCTACATGTAATATTAATTTAGCAGTTAGTAACAGATAAAACACTTTTACAAAATAGAGTTTAAGTCGAATTGTGTCATGTCTTGAGTATGCACTGAGCTAGGATAGGGTACACATAAGCTGTATCAATGAGCTGAGATGTGGAACTCAACCAAATGGATCATCAGAGGATTGGTAAAACTGGATGTGGAGATCAGCTTCAGGCAGATGCCCATTATCAATCATTAGAGAAATTGCTGTATGGATTCATCACCTAAATAATGAACAGTCAAATCTAGTTATATTAAATTAACAGAACTTAAAGCTGAAGCAGCACCTAATTAAGTAAATCCATACCTGCATAAACTATGACTAATGTTATACAGTAACAAAGGCTAAAACAGTAATGATGCCTGGTAGAGGATGTTACAATAAACTGATGAGAAAATCTGTACCATTTGTCTTGACATGGGAAGAACAGGAATAGTTAGATAACATAAAAAAGGAACTGGTGGAACTGCAATCACTCAACATGCCAGATTACACAGAGCAATTCATTTTAGACTGTGATGCAGGCAAAGTTGTGATAGGAGTAACAATAGGACAAATGAAAAACAGGAAGGAGGTACTGATACAGTTTTTTAGCTGGAAACTGAAAATGAGCAAAGAAAACTATGGATCCACAAAACTGGAGATGTTGGCACTCATCAAAAGCATAAAGAAATTTAGACATTTCTTAATCAGTTGAGAATTTTGAGTATGCACCAACAATGGACTGGCTTGGTGGATACAAATCTGGAATAGTATCCAGATGAATCAAGAACCTAAATGAATTCACATTCAAAATATAGCACAGAAAAGGAAACCTGCATAGCAACATATATTTCTGGATGTCACTACCTGAATACCAGAGATACATGGTAAAAGCAGATGGAGTGAAAAAACAGTTTCAATTTCTGCTGTAGCATCCACTACCAGGCGCTAACATAAAGTTACTTATTCTTTTTAAATATTAATTCTTGTTAGAAGTGAGTAGGGATGTACTGATCTTATTTCTTTGCTTTTATATGACAAATGTTGTTATTAACTTATACTAACTCCAACAAATCTAATACTATTTAGGTAAGACATTGTCACAGTTGTCTTCCGTGATTCACCTCTCTTCCACTGTGGGGTTTGGAAGACTCCAATCTCCAACTCAATCCACACTCATGTGCCTCTGTTGTTGATCAAGTAGTTCGAAGACTCAGCTCAGGAAAGTAACCTATGTGTTCCCTATCCTAACTCAGTGCAACCCTCAAGTAATGTGTAACTTTGTACTTCACAATGTGGAAATGTCAATAGCTGCTTAATAAATATCACTTTATCCATTACTGAAAAACTATAATTAATATAGATAAATAAAGTAGATAATTACTTGCAGCTTCCTACCTTACATTTAGATAACAATACATACTCAGTCTATTTATCAGTCTACTTATACGTCACATATGTAGTCAAAATAATGTAATATAGATATAACCTATGGTAGGCTAACTAGCCTTATCTTTGAAGTCTGTTATTTAATACAAGCAAATGAATGAATTGATAGTCAGCTAAATGGAGAAAAACTCCTATTTGTACCCCTAATGTAAATGCAGGTTCATGGCTTGGATCAAGGAATCTTGAATTGCTCCCAATGTGTGCTCAAGCCACTACTAATGCATCTACCATTTAGCTTCACATTGATTAATAATATGCAAACCAAATTAAATCTAAGAATAAGATTTCTGAAGAATTTACTTCAAAAGTTTTCAAATTGATTTCTGCTTTATTTATAGTTCAAATTCAAAAAGTACCTGTTGTTTGAAATTTGAATTTATCATCTGCCAAAATGGCTAAAAATAATGGAAGGATTATTGGCCCCTTTATTTTGCCAAATTATTCGTCAACAATAACTAATTTGCTATATAGTTTCTTGGTTGCATTTTACAAACATAATGATGATAAATAAATATAAATTGTTTTGATCAATAGATAATAATGTTCAGATAGTTCTTATTTAGTCTCATTATGATTACTATCTCAACTCACTTCATGATGTCATAAAATTGATATTTCTTATCCCAAAGATCCAGCCAGACCACATGATTCACTCCAGAGAACTGCATTATTGCTTTTGTTGTTTGTTTGTCTATTTTGTTTCTTAGTTCTTTCAACTGCTTGTTTATGGGGTTTCCTTGGTTATGTAGTTGGTAGGGAGTTATCAATCCCTCAACATATACTCATTCCTTGTTGTCATTGTGGAGCATGATATCTTTCATTCTCTGATAGTCCTCCCTATTGATTATTGATTTAGCTTTCTCTTTGGTGTTAACATAAGTCCTGTATTCATATAAAAATGTATTTGCAATTTTGACATTTTCTGTTATTTTCCATCTCAGTAGTACTATTTGTATAGAGACTGTTTCTCATGGAGTGTAAATTAAGATCTTCATCCTGATCTGTTTTTCTATTTCTGTATAGTTTTCCAATGATGTTGGTGCTGTTGCCAGTCTGATCATGGCTGGATAGTTCATTTTACTGTCTTTTAGTGTATCCCAAAAGATTTGCGTCAGTCCTCTTCTGCTAATCTTTATCTGAATATTGTCTTTTATCTCTAATTTTGATGTGATGCATTACAGAACCATGGGTTTGAGCATTTTCTCTAATTCTGTTTTTGTGAATGCCTCTGTGAACATGAATTTCATTGATGCAACTTTTTGTTTCTCTTTTATGTACTGGTAATTTCTGGAACAAATCTCCTCCAATTCTTTTGTTATTTTTATATTTACCAAAAATCTCTAGTCATCCATGTCAATCCATTCCATATCTACTGTTGACGTCCTTCCCATCAGGCTCTTGTTGACTATTATTCTGCTTATTAATTTCTCAATTTCTTACATTGATTTTTTGATCTTGTTCAGGGATGTCCATTTTTTAACATGTCCTTTGAGTAGCCAATTTTTGTATGATTGGTTATCAGGGACATCGCCATCTCATATTTTTTTTGCTTTTGTTAATCTGTGTCGCCCTGCTCTTGAAATTGGTTAAATTAGCTCTGGCTCCTTCATTGTGAATATTGCTAGCAGCCATGTGGATGTTCTGAATCTAATCTCCACATTCTTTTCTTTGAATATCATATTTTTGAAATCCCTACTCAAATTCAATTTGTACACTCTGTTTATTTCTGTTAGTGCTACCTCTATTGTTTTATGGTATCTTTTTGACAGAGCTACTATATCTATCTTGGGCCAGTCTTTGTTTGTCTTCTTCTGCAGTTTTATTTCTTTCCATATCTCTTGTATCCATTTGATATGCTCCTGCCTCTGTGTAAGGCTGCACTTGATGAATAATGCATTGGCTTTTTCCACACCCTCTGCATTTGTTGTTAGTTTGATCATTTTTATCTGCTTAAATAGCTCTATTGCTATGCAGGCATCCACCATTAGTCAGCAGTAAGCTACCCAATAGTCTATTTGTAGGTTGAGACATATCAACTCTGCTGTCTTGGTTTCTGTTGCTATTTTTTCCCATAGAAATACGTTTTCCACTCACATTTGTAGATTGCCCAAAAATGCTGTTAGTTCTGCAAGGGTTGTTCTTCCAATTATTACTATTCATATATCTTGGACTCTCACCATTCTCAGTGTTTTTGTTGTATTCTTTTTCCTTAAGAATGTGAAAGATCATTAGGTTATCTTTATCAATGTTAATTTCTGGTATTCTTGCTATCTGTTTAATATATGCCATGATTCCTTGAGCTGTTTTGAGTGTGAAGTTTTTGACAAATGTTACATGCACTGTGCTGTGCATATATGGTCTCTCTACAGTCTCATTCAGTTCCCTCTGGTAGCTTTTTATGGTATTGACCTTTGGTCTCTTCTGTGCATCTAGCATGATGGGTAGTTTGCTGCCCTCTTTCTTCACTACTTTTCTTATGTGGGCTTTTGTTTCTGGTGACAGCTTCTCATATGCATTATTCCTCATTTTTATTGTTCCATGAAATAGGGGTGCACTCTCTCCATCTATTTTCAACATCATTTTCTCTCTTTCTTTTGAGTGTACAGTTCTACCTGATGTAGTCTCTGAGGGGGCATGTAGCTGGGTAATCCTTAGTGGTTTACTGGTGCTCAGCTCACCATCCAGTGAGTCCATGCTGATGGTTTCTACTTAGTCACCCTCAAGTTGGCTCACAGTTGACTCTTTCAGCAATTGACCAGCTGTGGGATCCGTAGATACATCAGCCTCAAATCATTGTTGTATGCATACAGTTCTTCACACACTTACACCTTCCACAGGAACTCCAATTGTTGCACTGCCTTGAAATGGCAAGGTGGACTGGAGGGAAGGTTGAGCTGCTTTGCACCAGTTCTCTGCATGCCCTCAAATCAGCATGGCAGATCTCTGGGGTTTTCACTGGTTCTCTGCTTGCCCTTCAATTGGTAGTGCAGATCTCCAACAGGAGAGGCATAATGTCTTTTTGTCTCCCTGCCCTTGAATTAGTGTTGGGGACTACTCAGACCCCTTTTCACTCTGCGCCTTCAATTAGTCAGTGTTTTGTTCTCACTCCTTTTGCCTTCTATCTGACATCCAGTTCAAGATCTTCTTTGTATTCTTCTCTGCAGGTTGGATGTTGCCATCTCCTTGGCTCTCTGGTTTTTGCACACTCTTTTGCTCCTTGGTTGTTGCTGTTGCATCTCTTTTGATTTGCCTAAATTCAGTAAGCAAGTTTAGATCCCACACCTTGAGGTCATATATATATATCTATCTCTTGCTGCTCAAATTGGCAGCTCTCTCATTTGTAAGTTTTAGTTACTGATGTTTGTTTTGAATTCCTCATTGAAACCTTCTTCTGGTAAACTATCTAGTTCATTCATATCATACATAATTTCATTTTCATTATTTTGATTTATTTTAAATTCGGCATTTTTGTCTAGTCTAGACTCTTTAATATCTGCCATTGCTTGTTTTAGGTTCTGAAATTGCAGTAATCTGCCATTATTTTGCATATAATCATTATTTGGAAGTACTTGCGTTATCTTATATGAACCTAACCAAATTGTTCATGTCTGTTAGTTTCATCAGTGTGAATGCATATACTGTGTCACCTATTTTGCGTGTGTGACCACAGATTTTTTTTGTAGTTTCATTGTTGTCTCATGGTGGATTTCTTTTTGTTATGGGACATTGTCTCATGTATAACTGTTATTTGACTTCTTAATTGATTCACATACTGATTGTCCATTTTTTTGCTGTATGAGAAATATTGCATTGATAGTGGCATTGCCACTTCTCTTCCAAACATGGCCTAAAAGGTTTTATTACTGTCATTGAGTGTACAGATGTATTATAAAAGAATTTGATCACTTCACACCACTTGGACCTCCTATTCTTGATGTTGTAACTCTTATCAGTTTAATCAGTGTCCTGTTCAACCTTTCTACTGCACCATTTGCCTGTGGGTGATATGCTGTCGTCCTTTCACTTACTATTTCCAGTAGGCGTGACATTTCCTGGAATTGATTACTTTCCAATTGTGGCCCTTTATCAGTGATTATTGTTTCCATGGGTCCAAACTTCAAGATTCATTTTTTTCATTACTATTTCCGCTGTTGTTCTTTTGACATGTTCTTCATCAGGATCATTCTTGCATAAAGTTATCTATCATTACTAGTAGGTGTTGGTACCCATCTTTGTCTTTTGACAGCATCTCTAAAGCTATGTGCACAATTTTATTGGGTTGTGTTGCTATGATCTTCTCTAGCAGTGCCCTCTGCATTGGAAAATGCTGTTTGTTGTTAAGGAGACACGTTGTACATTTGTTGATTATCTCTTCTGTGACTTTTCTCACTGCAGTTGTGATAAATATTGCATTGAAGGTACTTTCCATTTGCGTGATCTCTAAATGACTCTCAGTTTACATAATGCCTAAATCGCCTTTTTCATTGACTTTTCTCAGTATATCTTGTTTGTAATATTCTGATATCACAATCCTGTTATTGTGTGCTTCCACATATAGGAGTAAATTCTTATTTCTTTTCCTATTTGTACCTTTCATAGTAGCTCACTGTTAATGTTGACATTTTTGGCTTGGTTCCTGTAGCTTTCTTATGATCTCATTTAGTATAACATCATCTTTTTGTTTTTCTATGATCTCATATTCTGATATCTCTTCCTTGATAGCAATTGGCAACACTGCTGTCCCTTCTTATCAATGTTTATTTCAGGCAGTTCTTTGTACTGTGTGTTGTAGGAATTGAAACTTTTTTTCTCTTTGTCTTCTTTGGCTGCATCTCTTTAATACTTTGGGAGCACAGTCCAAAAATCAGCATTAGTATGCAATGTTGCTCTTCAGTGTTTGATGGTAAAGGTGAATTCATTTAGGTATTCTATCCATCTCAATACTTTTCCTGACTTGTCTCCTGAGAAATTTTGAGCCATTCTAGGCCACTGTTATTTGTGCAGACCCTAAATTCTCTTCTGATTAAAAAATGCCTGAATTTCTTGATGCTCTCAATCAAGGCGAGCATCTCTAGCTTTGTTGATGCATAGTTCTCCTCACTTGGCTTCAGCTTAGAGCTAAAAAACTGTATTGGCACCTCCTTCTAGTTTTTTCATTTGTCTGAGTGTTGCTCCAATTGCTACCTCACTAGCATAACAATCCAGGTTGAATGTTTCACTGTAGTTGGGCATATTTAGTGATGGTAGCTTTGGTAGCTCCTCCTTTATGTTATCTAGTTTTTCCTGCTCCTGCCAAGTCCATATAAAGGACACTGATTTTCTCATTAGTTGCGTCATCTTGGCAGGTTTTCCTGTGATTTTGGGTATGAATGTTCCATAATAGATGAAAAACCCCATTATCCTCTGTATACATTTTTTTGTTGATTGGCTTCTCTATTCTCCATATCATGTCTCTTGCATTATCTTTCATGCATATCCACCATTCTTGATCACTAGTCCTAAGAATATTATTTTCTCTTTTAATATATCACATTTGTTGCTGTTAATTTGTAAGGCTGCTTTTTGTAGGATTGATAGTGTCCTTTCCAATTTTTCTAGATGCTGTTCTATAGTGTCACTCATTACAATGATGTTGTTGATATATGTGTTCTATAGTGTCCCTCATTACAATGATGTTGTTGATATATGCATTCACACCTTCCTCCATTTTGTGTTTTTTATTTTTCAATACTTTTGTTATATCTCTTTGAAAAGTTGCTTGCACATTACATAAGCTGAAAGCCATGTATATCCATTTTTACAACCTGTATGGAGTGAAGAACACCATCTTTTCAATGTCTTCTTCTTCCATGTTGACATGCCAATATGCTTTGCATAGATCTATCAATGTAAAATATTTGTGCTTACTTTCTTTGTATAGCATATCCTCTATTCAAGGAAGCAGGTACAAGTCCTTTTTTTTACTTCATTCTTTATGCTCTAAATCAATGCAAGCATCTCTAACTTTGTTGATACATAGTTCTCCTCACTTGGTTTTAATTTACAGCTAAAAAAACTATATTGGCAGATCTATACAGAACATAAGAAATTCCTGGAAATAAACATAGAGAAAAGAGGCCAAGCAATATTACCAATAATGGTAAAAGAAGAGATATTGGAAAGAGAGATAATAGAAAAACAGAGAGACAATATGATACTGAATGAGACTATCAATAAGATAAAAGAAAAAATACAACATTATCAAAGATAACAGGGAGATACTATGAAAGATACAGGTGGAAGACAAAAATGGACTCCCATAAGTTGAGGCACAATGTAACAGGATAGTGATCCCAGAATATTATAAAATATATCTGATACAGAGAGTACACAAAAAGGGGCATTTAGGGATCACACAGATGGAAAAGACATTCAACAGTAGATTCATCATAGTAGCAGTCAGAAGAGTTACTGAAGACATAATAATCAAATGTACAACAAGTCTACTAAACAATAAGCAACACTTACCAGCACAGAGAGCACCATTGGAGAATATAATTTCAACACAGCCTAATGAGATAGTGCTCATAGATCTAGAGATGCTATACAGAGTTGAGGAAGGCTACTAATACTTATTGGTGATGATGGATAGTTTTACAAAGTATTCAAGGATGATACTGATGGAGAACACAACAGAGAAAAAGACAGCAGAGATAGTAATGAAAGAGTAGATCCTGATATTCAGACCAATGGAAACAGTAATAACTGACAAGGGACCACAATTGAAGAGTTGATTATTCCAGGATATGGTGAAATTACTAGAAATAGTCAGTGAGCAAACCACAGCATAGCACCCACAGACCAACAGGGTTGTGGAAAGGCTGAATTGAATGTAATAAGAGTGGCAACCTTGAGAATAGGAGGAAATAATTTTAGGAAAGTGATAGAAATGGTAGAATATTTCTATAATATATCAATACATTCAAAAATTTTGATAACACCATCAATTATAGTGTTAAAATGGACAACAAATATGTGAAACAACTGAAAGCCCAAATAATGGGAATCCATGAAAGGATGTGTCACAACATTAAAAAATCAACAAAGAGACAACAGAGAAACTATAATTGAATAATATATAGATAAGGAGGTC
>CABFPE010000419.1:63747-80298 GCA_900660155.1 Hofstenia miamia | reverse complement strand
CATCTTTATCAACTCTTACAATGGTTTTAATTGTATTTATAGTAATTTGAAGAGAAGTACCTGTCGATTCAAATTTAAATGTCTGCCAAGATGGCAGCTAAAAATAATGTAAGCAACATTTAGTCAAAAATGGTTTTATCAACAGATACAATTATCTCTTTTTTGACACATGTTATTTTCTTGGTTGCAATATAAAAATCAAACTTAAATAATCACACTTGATCTAATCATAATATTTTTTAATCAATTCTTTTTGATCTTAGTATCTTTTGCAACATTTGCAGCTTATTTCTGTTTTATTTTGGATGATGCTACATGATTTGGTTCTTGTTGAATACCTTTTCTTTTACTATATGGATTATTGTCAAGTTTTCTTTGTCAATTTTGATCTGGGGTATGCTTGCTATCTGTTCTACATATACCATTATGTTCTGCACAGTTGACAATGTGAAGTGCTCATCAAATATAATGTGCATCATACTTCTCATATATGGCCTTTCTAGTGTTTAATTCATATTTCTTGGGTAACTTATAATCACATTCACCATGGATCTATTCTCTGCATCTAGCCCTCTTAGTAAATTTGTGCCCTCTGCTTTGCTATTTTCCTTATATATGGTAGCTTTTCAAAAGAGTTGTGTCTCATTTTTGGTGTGCCCATGAAATATGGATGTAACAATTTTCCATCTATTTTTGACATTCTTTTTTCTCTCTTTTTAGATCTTATTATTCTTTCTGAGGTGTTTTCTGAGAAGAAATGTAGGTTAGTAAGCTGTAATGGTATTCTTGTACTGGTACTCTGTTCATTGTCCATAAGCTCTGAACTTGTGCAAATGGCTTCTAATTGGTCACACATGAATCCATTTCCCTTTTATTTGCACTGTTATTATTTGCCCAGCTGTTGGTTCCATAGTACCATCAACCTTGAATCACTTTCATATTACTGTGGTTCTTCCCCCACTTACACCTTCCCCTGGAATTCAGTCTGGCCAGCTGCCCTTGAATTGGCATTATAGAATTCTAGAAGGAAAGTTGTGCTGCTGTTGCACACTTGTCTGCTTGCCCTTGAATTGGTTGTGCAGACTAGTAGTGGGAGAGGCTTCTTGTCCATTTGTCCCAGTGCCCTTGAATTGGCATTTGGGACTACTATGACACCATATAAATCTGTGTTTCTAATTTATCAGTTCTTTGTTCTCATCCCTTTCACACTTGAATCAACATCTGGCTTAAGATTGTCTCTTCACTCTCCCTCTCCAATTCATTGTTATGTGCTATTCTGCTCTTCACTCTTTGGGTATTCTCTTCCTCAATGGTTGGTGCATTGCTCTCTTTGATTTTTCTAAATTCAGTTAGTAAATATAAATCCCATATTTCAGGCATCACTCTTCTTCCTAAAATTTTGTTTTCAATATCACATTCAAACTCCTCATTGTAGTTATCTTCAGGGAGGCTATATAAATAATTCATTTCATATATTATTTCATTATTATTGCTACATGTTAGTTTGAACTTCACTTTGTCATCCAACTTTGTTTTTTCAATGCCTGCTGTCACTCTCTTTGAATTTTGAAAGTTGAGTACCCTCTCATTTTCTAACACATACTCATTATTGGACAGTGTCTGTGTAATTGTTCAAGGACCAGACCTCCTTATCTATATATTATTCAATTATAGTTTCTCTGTTGTCTCTGCTGATTTTTTATTGTTGTGACACATCCTTTCATGGATTCCCATTATTTGGGCTTTCAGTTGTTTCACATATTTGTTGTCCATTTTAACACTATAATTGATGGTGTTATCAAAATTTTTGAATGTATTGATATATTATAGAAATATTCTACCATTTCTATCACTTTCCTAAAATTATTTCCTCCTATTCTCAAGGTTGCCACTCTTATTACATTCAATTCAGCCTTTCCACAACCCTGTTGGTCTGTGGGTGCTATGCTGTGGTTTGCTCACTGACTATTTCTAGTAATTTCACCATATCCTGGAATAATCAACTCTTCAATTGTGGTCCCTTGTCAGTTATTACTGTTTCCATTGGTCTGAATATCAGGATCTACTCTTTCATTACTATCTCTGCTGTCTTTTTCTCTGTTGTGTTCTCCATCAGTATCATCCTTGCATACTTTGTAAAACTATCCATCATCACCAATAAGTATTAGTAGCCTTCCTCAACTCTGTATAGCATCTCTAGATCTATGAGCACTATCTCATTAGGCTGTGTTGAAATTATATTCTCCAATGGTGCTCTCTGTGCTGGTAAGTGTTGCTTATTGTTTAGTAGACTTGTTGTACATTTGATTATTATGTCTTCAGTAACTCTTCTGACTGCTACTATGATGAATCTACTGTTGAATGTCTTTTCCATCTGTGTGATCCCTAAATGCCCCTTTTTGTGTACTCTCTGTATCAGATATATTTTATAATATTCTGGGATCACTATCCTGTTACATTGTGCCTCAACTTATGGGAGTCCATTTTTGTCTTCCACCTGTATCTTTCATAGTATCTCCCTGTTATCTTTGATAATGTTGTATTTTTTCTTTTATCTTATTGATAGTCTCATTCAGTATCATATTGTCTCTCTGTTTTTCTATTATCTCTCTTTCCAATATCTCTTCTTTTACCATTATTGGTAATATTGCTTGGCCTCTTTTGTCTATGTTTATTTCCAGGAATTTCTTATGTTCTGTATAGATCTGCCAATACAGTTTTTTAGCTGTAAATTAAAACCAAGTGAGGAGAACTATGTATCAACAAAGTTAGAGATGCTTGCATTGATTTAGAGCATAAAGAATGAAGTAAAAAAAAAGGACTTGTACCTGCTTCCTTGAATAGAGGATATGCTATACAAAGAAAGTAAGCACAAATATTTTACATTGATAGATCTATGCAAAGCATATTGGCATGTCAACATGGAAGAAGAAGACATTGAAAAGATGGTGTTCTTCACTCCATACAGGTTGTAAAAATGGATATACATGGCTTTCAGCTTATGTAATGTGCAAGCAACTTTTCAAAGAGATATAACAAAAGTATTGAAAAATAAAAAACACAAAATGGAGGAAGGTGTGAATGCATATATCAACAACATCATTGTAATGAGTGACACTATAGAACAGCATCTAGAAAAATTGGAAAAGATTCTATTGATCGATACAATAATCTCCTTTACAAAACATGTTATTTTATTAAATGCAATATACAAAATCAAACTGAAATAATCACACTTGATTTAATCATAATATTTTTTAATCACTTCTTCTTTGATTTTAGTTCTTCTGCGACGTTTTGCAGCTTATTTCTGTTTTAACAAAAAAATGTATACAGAGGATAATGGGGTTTTTCAACTATTATGGAACATTCATACCCAAAATCACAGGAAAACCTGCCAAGATGACGCAACTAATGAGAAAATCAGTGCCCTTTATATGGACTTGGCAGGAGCAGGAAAAACTAGATAACATAAAGGAGGAGCTACCAAAGCTACCATCACTAAATATGCCCAACTACAGTGAAACATTCAACCTGGATTGTTATGCTAGTGAGGTAGCAATTGGAGCAACACTCAGACAAATGAAAAAACTAGAAGGAGGTGCCAATACAGTTTTTTAGCTCTAAGCTGAAGCCAAGTGAGGAGAACTATGCATCAACAAAGCTAGAGATGCTCGCCTTGATTGAGAGCATCAAGAAATTCAGGCATTTTTTAATCAGAAGAGAATTTAGGGTCTGCACAAATAACAGTGGCCTAGAATGGCTCAAAATTTCTCAGGAAACAAGTCAGGAAAAGTATTGAGATGGATAGAATACCTAAATGAATTCACCTTTACCATCAAACACTGAAGAGCAACATTGCATACTAATGCTGATTTTTGGACTGTGCTCCCAGAGTATTAAAGAGATGCAGCCAAAGAAGACAAAGAGAAAAAAAGTTTCAATTCCTACAACACACAGTACAAAGAACTGCCTGAAATAAACATTGATAAGAAGGGACAGCAGTGTTGCCAATTGCTATCAAGGAAGAGATATCAGAATATGAGATCATAGAAAAACAAAAAGATGATGTTATACTAAATGAGATCATAAGAAAGCTACAGGAACCAAGCCAAAAATGTCAACATTAACAGTGAGCTACTATGAAAGGTACAAATGGAAAAGAAATAAGAATTGACTCCTATATGTGGAAGCACACAATAACAGGATTGTGATATCAGAATATTACAAACAAGATATACTGAGAAAAGTCAATGAAAAAGGCGATTTAGGCATTATGTAAACTGAGAGTCATTTAGAGATCACGCAAATGGAAAGTACCTTCAATGCAATATTTATCACAACTGCAGTGAGAAAAGTCACAGAAGAGATAATCAACAAATGTACAACGTGTCTCCTTAACAACAAACAGCATTTTCCAATGCAGAGGGCACTGCTAGAGAAGATCATAGCAACACAACCCAATAAAATTGTGCACATAGCTTTAGAGATGCTGTCAAAAGACAAAGATGGGTACCAACACCTACTAGTAATGATAGATAACTTTATGCAAGAATGATCCTGATGAAGAACATGTCAAAAGAACAACTGCGGAAATAGTAATGAAAAAAATGAATCTTGAAGTTTGGACCCATGGAAACAATAATCACTGATAAAGGGCCACAATTGGAAAGTAATCAATTCCAGGAAATGTCACGCCTACTGGAAATAGTAAGTGAAAGGACGACAGCATATCACCCACAGGCAAATGGTGCAGTAGAAAGGTTGAACAGGACACTGATTAAACTGATAAGAGTTACAACATCAAGAATAGGAGGTCACAAGTGGTGTGAAGTGATCAAATTCTTTTATAATACATCTGTACACTCAATGACAGGAATAACACCATTTAAGGCCATGTTTGGAAGAGAAGTGGCAATGCCACTATCAATGCAATATTTCTCATACAGCAAAAAAATGGACAATCAGTATGTGAATCAATTAAGAAGTCAAATAACAGTTATACATGAGACAATGTCCCATAACAAAAAGAAATCCACCATGAGACAACAATGAAACTACAAAAAAAATCTGTGGTCACACACGCAAAATAGGTGACACAGTATATGCATTCACACTGATGAAACTAACAGACATGAACAATTTGGTTAGGTTCATATAAGATAACGCAAGTACTTCCAAATAATGATTATATGCAAAATAATGGCAGATTACTGCAATTTCAGAACCTAAAACAAGCAATGGCAGATATCAAAGAGTCTAGACTAGACAAAAATGCCGAATTTAAAATAAATCAAAATAATGAAAATGAAATTATGTATGATATGAATGAACTAGATAGTTTACCAGAAGAAGGTTTCAATGAGGAATTCAAAACAAACATCAGTAACTAAAACTTACAAATGAGAGAGCTGCCAATTTGAGCAGCAAGAGATAGATATATATATATATGACCTCAAGGTGTGGGATCTAAACTTGCTTACTGAATTTAGGCAAATCAAAAGAGATGCAACAGCAACAACCAAGGAGCAAAAGAGTGTGCAAAAACCAGAGAGCCAAGGAGATGGCAACATCCAACCTGCAGAGAAGAATACAAAGAAGATCTTGAACTGGATGTCAGATAGAAGGCAAAAGGAGTGAGAACAAAACACTGACTAATTGAAGGCGCAGAGTGAAAAGGGGTCTGAGTAGTCCCCAACACTAATTCAAGGGCAGGGAGACAAAAAGACATAATGCCTCTCCTGTTGGAGATCTGCACTACCAATTGAAGGGCAAGCAGAGAACCAGTGAAAACCCCAGAGATCTGCCATCCAGTCCACCTTGCCATTTCAAGGGCAGTGCAACAATTGGAGTTCCTGTGGAAGGTGTAAGTGGGTGAAGAACTGTATGCATACAAAAATGATTTGAGGCTGATGTATCTACGGATCCCACAGCTGGTCAATTGCTGAAAGAGTCAACTGTGAGCCAACTTGAGGGTGACTAAGTAGAAACCATCAGCATGGACTCACTGGATGGTGAGCTGAGCACCAGTAAACCACTAAGGATTACCCAGCTACATGCCCCCTCAGAGACTACATCAGATAGAACTGTACACTCAAAAGAAAGAGAGAAAAGGATGTTGAAAATAGATGGAGAGAGTGCACCCCTATTTCATGGAACAATAAAAATGAGGAATAATGCATATGAGAAGCTGTCACCAGAAACAAAAGCCCACATAAGAAAAGTAGTGAAGAAAGAGGGCAGCAAACTACCCATCATGCTAGATGCACAGAAGAGACCAAAGGTCAATACCATAAAAAGCTACCAGAGGGAACTGAATGAGACTGTAGAGAGACCATATATGCACAGCACAGTGCATGTAACATTTGTCAAAAACTTCACACTCAAAACAGCTCAAGGAATCATGGCATATATTAAACAGATAGCAAGAATACCAGAAATTAACATTGATAAAGATAACCTAATGATCTTTCACATTCTTAAGGAAAAAGAATACAACAAAAACACTGAGAATGGTGAGAGTCCAAGATATATGAATAGTAATAATTGGAAGAACAACCCTTGCAGAACTAACAGCATTTTTGGGCAATCTACAAATGTGAGTGGAAAACGTATTTCTATGGGAAAAAATAGCAACAGAAACCAAGACAGCAGAGTTGATATGTCTCAACCTACAAATAGACTATTGGGTAGCTTACTGCTGACTAATGGTGGATGCCTGCATAGCAATAGAGCTATTTAAGCAGATAAAAATGATCAAACTAACAACAAATGCAGAGGGTGTGGAAAAAGCCAATGCATTATTCATCAAGTGCAGCCTTACACAGAGGCAGGAGCATATCAAATGGATACAAGAGATATGGAAAGAAATAAAACTGCAGAAGAAGACAAACAAAGACTGGCCCAAGATAGATATAGTAGCTCTGTCAAAAAGATACCATAAAACAATAGAGGTAGCACTAACAGAAATAAACAGAGTGTACAAATTGAATTTGAGTAGGGATTTCAAAAATATGATATTCAAAGAAAAGAATGTGGAGATTAGATTCAGAACATCCACATGGCTGCTAGCAATATTCACAATGAAGGAGCCAGAGCTAATTTAACCAATTTCAAGAGCAGGGCGACACAGATTAACAAAAGCAAAAAAAATATGAGATGGCGATGTCCCTGATAACCAATCATACAAAAATTGGCTACTCAAAGGACATGTTAAAAAATGGACATCCCTGAACAAGATCAAAAAATCAATGTAAGAAATTGAGAAATTAATAAGCAGAATAATAGTCAACAAGAGCCTGATGGGAAGGACGTCAACAGTAGATATGGAATGGATTGACATGGATGACTAGAGATTTTTGGTAAATATAAAAATAACAAAAGAATTGGAGGAGATTTGTTCCAGAAATTACCAGTACATAAAAGAGAAACAAAAAGTTGCATCAATGAAATTCATGTTCACAGAGGCATTCACAAAAACAGAATTAGAGAAAATGCTCAAACCCATGGTTCTGTAATGCATCACATCAAAATTAGAGATAAAAGACAATATTCAGATAAAGATTAGCAGAAGAGGACTGACGCAAATCTTTTGGGATACACTAAAAGACAGTAAAATGAACTATCCAGCCATGATCAGACTGGCAACAGCACCAACATCATTGGAAAACTATACAGAAATAGAAAAACAGATCAGGATGAAGATCTTAATTTACACTCCATGAGAAACAGTCTCTATACAAATAGTACTACTGAGATGGAAAATAACAGAAAATGTCAAAATTGCAAATACATTTTTATATGAATACAGGACTTATGTTAACACCAAAGAGAAAGCTAAATCAATAATCAATAGGGAGGACTATCAGAGAATGAAAGATATCATGCTCCACAATGACAACAAGGAATGAGTATATGTTGAGGGATTGATAACTCCCTACCAACTACATAACCAAGGAAACCCCATAAACAAGCAGTTGAAAGAACTAAGAAACAAAATAGACAAACAAACAACAAAAGCAATAATGCAGTTCTCTGGAGTGAATCATGTGGTCTGGCTGGATCTTTGGGATAAGAAATATCAATTTTATGACATCATGAAGTGAGTTGAGATAGTAATCATAATGAGACTAAATAAGAACTATCTGAACATTATTATCTATTGATCAAAACAATTTATATTTATTTATCATCATTATGTTTGTAAAATGCAACCAAGAAACTATATAGCAAATTAGTTATTGTTGACGAATAATTTGGCAAAATAAAGGGGCCAATAATCCTTCCATTATTTTTAGCCATTTTGGCAGATGATAAATTCAAATTTCAAACAACAGGTACTTTTTGAATTTGAACTATAAATAAAGCAGAAATCAATTTGAAAACTTTTGAAGTAAATTCTTCAGAAATCTTATTCTTAGATTTAATTTGGTTTGCATATTATTAATCAATGTGAAGCTAAATGGTAGATGCATTAGTAGTGGCTTGAGCACACATTGGGAGCAATTCAAGATTCCTTGATCCAAGCCATGAACCTGCATTTACATTAGGGGTACAAATAGGAGTTTTTCTCCATTTAGCTGACTATCAATTCATTCATTTGCTTGTATTAAATAACAGACTTCAAAGATAAGGCTAGTTAGCCTACCATAGGTTATATCTATATTACATTATTTTGACTACATATGTGACGTATAAGTAGACTGATAAATAGACTGAGTATGTATTGTTATCTAAATGTAAGGTAGGAAGCTGCAAGTAATTATCTACTTTATTTATCTATATTAATTATAGTTTTTCAGTAATGGATAAAGTGATATTTATTAAGCAGCTATTGACATTTCCACATTGTGAAGTACAAAGTTACACATTACTTGAGGGTTGCACTGAGTTAGGATAGGGAACACATAGGTTACTTTCCTGAGCTGAGTCTTCGAACTACTTGATCAACAACAGAGGCACATGAGTGTGGATTGAGTTGGAGATTGGAGTCTTCCAAACCCCACAGTGGAAGAGAGGTGAATCACGGAAGACAACTGTGACAATGTCTTACCTAAATAGTATTAGATTTGTTGGAGTTAGTATAAGTTAATAACAACATTTGTCATATAAAAGCAAAGAAATAAGATCAGTACATCCCTACTCACTTCTAACAAGAATTAATATTTAAAAAGAATAAGTAACTTTATGTTAGCGCCTGGTAGTGGATGCTACAGCAGAAATTGAAACTGTTTTTTCACTCCATCTGCTTTTACCATGTATCTCTGGTATTCAGGTAGTGACATCCAGAAATATATGTTGCTATGCAGGTTTCCTTTTCTGTGCTATATTTTGAATGTGAATTCATTTAGGTTCTTGATTCATCTGGATACTATTCCAGATTTGTATCCACCAAGCCAGTCCATTGTTGGTGCATACTCAAAATTCTCAACTGATTAAGAAATGTCTAAATTTCTTTATGCTTTTGATGAGTGCCAACATCTCCAGTTTTGTGGATCCATAGATTTCTTTGCTCATTTTCAGTTTCCAGCTAAAAAACTGTATCAGTACCTCCTTCCTGCATTTCATTTGTCCTATTGTTACTCCTATCACAACTTTGCCTGCATCACAGTCTAAAATGAATTGCTCTGTGTAATCTGGCATGTTGAGTGATTGCAGTTCCACCAGTTCCTTTTTTATGTTATCTAACTATTCCTGTTCTTCCCATGTCAAGACAAATGGTACAGATTTTCTCATCAGTTTATTGTAACATCCTCTACCAGGCATCATTACTGTTTTAGCCTTTGTTACTGTATAACATTAGTCATAGTTTATGCAGGTATGGATTTACTTAATTAGGTGCTGCTTCAGCTTTAAGTTCTGTTAATTTAATATAACTAGATTTGACTGTTCATTATTTAGGTGATGAATCCATACAGCAATTTCTCTAATGATTGATAATGGGCATCTGCCTGAAGCTGATCTCCACATCCAGTTTTACCAATCCTCTGATGATCCATTTGGTTGAGTTCCACATCTCAGCTCATTGATACAGCTTATGTGTACCCTATCCTAGCTCAGTGCATACTCAAGACATGACACAATTCGACTTAAACTCTATTTTGTAAAAGTGTTTTATCTGTTACTAACTGCTAAATTAATATTACATGTAGCCATTACCAAAATATATTGACATTTCTAAATACATTAATATTGAGCAGCTTCCTTACCTACATTAATAGATTAATACATGTATGGTCACATTATTGGTCATTTATTGGTCATTAATTTGGATCTAAAATAATATTAATATATTTCCTAGGTTTCAGTTATCCAACCATTTGTTTGCAGTTAATTATTTTAATACATGTATTAAGTGATCACTAGTCAGCTAATTGAGAGAAAAACTTCTACACCTAACTTATGTGCACTTTTGTGGTCTGGCACAGGGACCCTTGAATTGTTCTCTATGATGGATCCAGACCCCTACTAAACACTGCTCAATTAGCTTGACATCATATTAAATAATCAAACCATTATAGTAGAAACAAAATAAGAATTCCAAATAAAATTCTTTATCAATTGCTTATAATGCTTAATTTGTATTTATATTAATTCCAGAAAAGTACCTGTCAATTTCAAATTTAAACTTTTCTTTTGCTAAGATGGCAGCTAAAAATAATGGAAGTGATTTTGCCCCCTCGTTTTGCCAAAATTATTATTATCAACTGATACTAATCTCTCATTTTTGACACATATTGTTTCTTAGTTGCATAATACAAATAAATCTAAATTCATCTGATTGATCTAAATACAATATTTCTAATCATTGTTTCTTCAATCTTATTTTCACTTTGCTTGACGTTTGCAGTTTATTTTTGGTTTATTTGGATGATGATACATTATTCATCTGCACTGTCTTCCCAGCAATATTTGGAAAGAATATCCTGTAATAGTTAAAGAATCCCAATATTGTCTGTATGTCATTTTTATTATTTGAATTTTCTATTTTTAAAATCATGTCTCTGGCATTGTCCTTCAAGAATATTCTGCCTTTTTGATTACTCTTCCTAGAAATACTATATGTTGCATTTATTTCCATTTATTCTCAGTTCAGCTTTCTCTAGTAATGTTTAGAGTTCTTCCCAATTTATCTAGTTGTTCTTGCACCATGTCACTCATTACTAGGATATTATCTATGTATGCATTGACTCCATCCTCCATTTTGTGTATCTTATTTTCAATATTTTCATTATGTATTGTTGAAATGTCACAGGGGCTTTACAAAGTCCAAATGCCATATAGATCAATTTGTACAGGCTGTATGGCAATTGCTGTTTTCTCAATATCTTCTTCTTCCATTCTTACCTGCCTATATGGTTTACACAAGTCTATCAATGTAAAATATTTGTGTTTACTTGCTTCATAAAGCATATCCACTATCCTTGAGAGTGGGTATGAATCCTTCTCTGTTACTGCATTCAGTTTTCACAAGTCTATGCATAGCTTGTATTTGTTTTCCTGTTCTATGAACACTGTTGAGGCTGTGTATGGACTTTCATTTGGTCAGATTTTTTTATTGTCAATCAATTTGTTCAAAATTTGAATGTATTCCTTATCTAGTTGTTCTGGTACTCTCCTCACCAACAATTTTATTGGTTTATCCATGGTTGCCACTATCTTGTGTGCTTCTCTTATTGCTTGTACAACACAAATTTCTTCCTAATTCAACATCTTTCTGTGTCTTTCCAACAGTACTTTCAGTTTCTTTATCTCTACTTTTTCCAAATGTTGATATTCTTCATTCTTTATTTATGGTATTTAAATAATCCTCTTCTTCCTAACTTTTGTCCCTATGCCCTTGAATCTGCCTTCAGGACTACTCGTCACCTTGATGGTGTTCATTCACTCACTCTTGAGTTGGCCATGTGGATTACTTTGTGATTTCATTTGCTTGTCCTTGAATTGACCTTGCAAATTTCTGACTCCATCTTTGTTTTCCAATGATTTCCAGATTAGTCTAACATTAGATTTGATATATTTCCTGTAAATCTTCATGCTTGACTTCTTCATGTTGATGTTTCTATTTGCATTCAGGATTGTTGTTTTTCCTTTTCCATTCTAAATGGCGCAGATGCTTGATGGCATTGATACCCTCTTTGTGTTGATTCCCTTGTTTGTAACATGATATCTGCTGTTTGGTTATTATCATGAATTTAATTCAAAACCATAGTTTTTTAGTTTAATTTCTAGCAGTGAATGGTCTATACTGTCTAATGCTTTACTTAGACCTAATAAGGCTACAAAGCTATTAATATTTTTCTTGAGATGAAATCGAATTTCTTCCATGAATGTCAATAAGTCCCTATTTCATCTCTAAACCCGTATTGAGTCTTTGAAAGGATATAATTTTGATTTAGAAATGTTGTCATTTGCTGACTTAACAATCTTTCAAATACTTTTGAGACAGGGCATATGACAAATATCAGATGATAATTTACACAGTGTTTTCACCCCTTTTAAATATTCGAGTTACATCAGCTTTTTTAATATATTAGGGTATGAAGTATTGAGAAATTTATTGCAAATAGTAAATTTTCCCTGAAGTTGTTTATGTACTTCTTTAGAATAAAAATTGTATACCACTGCTTCCACTAGATATATTTGGATCAAGTCTAGCTATTACTTTTTCCAATTCAGACTTACTAATGTATTTGAAGCTAAAATATTCCTTACTTTTTTCTTCTTTGCTTACATATTTTCTTGTTTTACCCTTATAAAATCCCAGTTAGCTAAAGGCAATGTTTAATTGATTTGCTATGCTTTTCTTGTCATTAAAGACTACCTCATTGACCTTGATTTTTGAAATATTATTATGAGCTTTCTTTTCTTTATTCAGTAATTTATTTAAAAATTTCCACTTGTCTTTGGCAGTCTTTATTTTGTTAAATAGAAGCATTGTTGAATTTTCATTTTCTCTAATTTTTGTAGTGTTTATTTATATTATAATAGATTCACCATGGTATTCTCTTGTCTTAATGTGTTCCATGCTTTTTTCTTTGTCCATTTGTTCCTTAATTGCTTTGTTGTGCTTAATTAACTTAATTTGATCTGTTCTTGTATACCTCGCATTAAACAGTGCTGTTTTATTTAAACAGTGGTTTATCTGACTTAGCATGAATTTGAACATTTTATTCGCATCATTCAATGTATACACATAGTCCCAAATTATGTTTCATAACAATTACACAAAGGCTTCATTATCTTTTTTTATTACATAAATGCATAATTTATGATCAGAAAAGGAAATGAAAACACAAGTGTTCAGTTGATTGTTTGCTTTATATTTGTGATAAAATAGTGTTGTATTTAAGCCTTTTCCCTAGTTGGCAGCGTTTTGTTTACTTGCCTCATTTTCAGTTCATCACATATGCAGTCTATGTGTATTTCTGAATAATAATTTATATTGTAATCATCAATAAGAACTATATTCATATCAGAAAGTATAATGGATTCTGTACTTCTTTTATCTTGAAGTTTACGAATTCTTTATTGTAATTTTTCATGGGGGGATAGCTTAGATTTATTAAGGTTGATGTTTCATCATCTATTTTATCAATTTTAACCCACATCAATTCAAATAGTACGTTCCAATGATTCTCTTCTTTTGGGATTCACATATACTAGTACTAAGTATTTTAATGTTAAATTTGAATTCATTTATTATTGTTTAATTCACTGCTATCATACCCCTTTTGTCCGGGCCAGGATGAATATCACCTAATTGCATTAGTATGACAAGTAATATGTTAATCAATTGAATTAAAATACTGAGGTGAATAATTAATGTGCTTTTTACATAAAATTCTTTATAATTAATTCTGAATTTATTACTCCTATAGTGTTGTCATCAATTAACATAAATTCTGTAATTGATATTTCATTATTTCATTTTGCAATTGCATTATGGCATTTTGACATAATAAAATTGTTAGAGATGTAATACCGTAAAAAACTCAACTATTTAATATGGTATTATGTTCATGTTGATGGTAATTTAAGAATTAGATTACTACAAAGCTTACAAATAAACAAAGAAATTAATTAGTTGGATTTTTGCAGAGCAATCATCACTTTCCATTCATATTTAAAGTCACGCCAATCAGAAACAGATTTGCTTCTTGTGGGTGGACAATTGCAGATACAAGAAGCAATTTGTTTCAAACAGATGGAAATTGACTGAAAATTTTAGGACCATTTTATCGCTGACAAATATATTTCTTGAATTTTTGGGTTTGCTTTACCAAAATTGACTGTATTAGATTGTAGTACTAGAATAGCATTTGATACTATTGTAATATCTCAAAATTTAAAATTGATTTTTCGAAACATTACTTTAAGTTATATAAGATTGCCTACATTTGAGTTGATTTGCATGCAATATTGCGTAAGTTTTCCCATTTTACCAATACCTCGATCCAAGCCGGTGAATGTCCTTCTTGGTATACGTATATGCACAATTTAGATTTCAAGATAGTCTTGAAGCACCCTAAATTTGCTATGCGCATTTGAAAAGATAATTAATATTTTGGATCCGATTCAATTTCTGTAATTGAAATGTCATCTTTTAAAAATTATATTAATGTAACCACCCATGTTAACTAGTGCGTCAATAACTTTAAACGAAAAATATAAACGCACTTTCTGAGAACTATACGCAATTGCAAAGATTTAAAAGTAATGTTTTAAATCAGCGTTAATGTTTACTGAAGCAATTATTGTGAATATCGCAAAATGGAAACAAATTGTAACTTTAAATAACATTTTTACAATAATATCATATTTTTTATAAGTTCTTCAATACAAATTCGTAATTTCTTATCCTAAAACATTGCATTATTTCTTAAAACGCAATCTGTACAGCACATTTAAGGAAATCAACTATTTGTAAATACTTAAGATGCATTTTAATGCGTAATGTACTTTAGAGTTACTAACCTGGCGTTAACATGGGAGTCTAAACTTAACATATTACACTCAAACTATGATGCACACTTAGATTTGTTTCTCTCTATTTACAAAGTTATTACAAGTATAAATTCAACTTTCCATTACTTCCACAAAGTTTACAAAGTTAATTATAAATGTTTCCATCTTCATTGATATAACCTCCATTACATTCTTCAATTGTTTTTGACTCAAGAGAAACCAAGTCCGGTAATGCATATGCATTATCCAAATCACCTAAAATATTATTATATCAGTATATAATACCTACACTAAAATTATAAATTCTTAATAACATTTACAATTAAGGCAAATTATTCAAAACCTACTTCAGAAATTTTGCTACAATCATTTTTAATGGCTACAAAACCAAATATCTAACTTCGTATTTCAATTGTTATGCGTACAATATGCTTTCTCATTATAATCTAGCTTTAGTGGCAATACGCTATTTGCCATTTCTGAAAAACACTGATATAAAGGGGCGGCTATTTAACCTAGGATCTGCCTAGGTAATAAAAATATTGTGTTTTAAAATACTGATATGAAAATTAATTTGCTTAATGCTTCTGATCATTGAATGTATTTTTCATTTTCTTCAAACCTATAGGCAACTAGCGTGAATGCCTAATTATACCCGTAATTTTGCATTAACAGGAATTTGATATTATTTAATTATTCTGTTAGTGTGCGAATATCAAATTAGGCAACAATTAATTTAGATTTTTGATTGCGCAATGTTAATCAGAATTTCAAGTTAATCTCGTAATCAATCAGCTTGGGAGTCAATCGTCAACTTAGGCAAATATTATTCTGCCTTTGCAACGCACAGACATTTTGAATAATCACAATAATACTGCATCAACCATTTAAAACAAAAATATACGCAGTTTAACGTATAAATAGATCCTTGACAGTTACTTTTCAGCATCGCATGATAGTGATTGAATGCTAGAAGTTCCTAAAAACCATGAAAATTTTGTTAAAGGATATTAAAGAGTTAATATAAATAATCTCTTAGCGCAGCTAAAGATACATTGTGGCAGCCTGAGCTTATTTAAGATGCTCTTTCAGATGTGTCTTTTGCTATTTCTATTATTATGAGGATGGAATTACTGAGATGTTTTGCTGGACAGAAATGTCCTGATCAAGATGGACGCGGGTGCGATTTTACGCGCGTGGGTGCAGTGTGCGGCTGCAGTGCGGGTACTGAATTTCAAATGCCCCGCGGGTTGCAGTGCGGTTGGAATTTCTATTCTGTTGCATGCATAATAGTAAACCAATACAATATAAATTATATTACGAAATCTACGTAATATAATATATTTGACATCATTTACTCAAGTAAGTAAAATTAATAGAAAGTCAATTCGATGATTGACATTTTTGGCTTAATTACCTAAAACGAGACACGACCTTTAGAACACGGCGGGTGTGTTGCTAGTACGAGTGAATATTTCTAACAGACATGCGGGTACGGTGCGGTTGCGGCCCACTCACTGCGGGTGCGTTGCAATGCGGGCATAAAAAATTACACCCGCGTCCATCTATGGTCCTGATATATAT
>CABFPE010000418.1:669639-679886 GCA_900660155.1 Hofstenia miamia | reverse complement strand
TGTGGTCATGATACTCTTTAAAAATTTCCATTGTGGGAGCATCATAGCCACAGTGGTTATGATGCTCTTTATTGTTTTTCTGACAAAGAGCATCACAACCACTGTGGTCATGAGACTCTTTAAAAATTTCCAAGTGGTCATAATGCTCTTTCTCATTTCTGTTTTATTATAACCACCTAATAGTCATATTGCTCTATACTTTTTCAGAGCATTATGACCACCAGGTGGTATGAGTACTGATAACCACCTATTTTCAGTAATAAAGGTGGTCTTTTTTCTCCTAGGGCATGAGAGCCATTCAGACCACCAAAAGTGGTTGTGACAGCTCTCAAAACCAGAAAATACTAAAATCACATCAGCGAGTAGGACTCTAATTGACTACATTTTATTAACTGAGAACAATAATACACACTTCCAGTACACCACTTCTGAATGGCCATTATCTGATCACTGTTTTACATCTATCAAATTTCATAAGTCTCATTCAACCCCAAAAGTTACCATGAAATGGATTAAAACTCATGAAAAATGTATTAAAATATTATTAATTTTAAATCACTCCTCAGATCAGAAAATTGGTTTTCTGTATATTCTGCATCAAATTTAAATGAAATGCTGGGAAATTTTTGCCCTGTAAAGAAAATAATGGTTAAATCCAGCACAAAATCCAAAGCTAACAATACTTTTTCAAATCAACCTTGGATAACTGAAACTTGCAAAGCATTGATTCGCGAAAAGAACAAAACGTATAAAAATTTTATTAATTCCCGGAGGAGCAAGAATTTTGCTGCATATAAAAAGGCTAGAAATGCATCAAATATTGAATCTCATATGGCATTCAACGAATTCTTAAAAATGAATATGTGTGCCTTTCAAATGAATGTTCAAAATGGAAGCTAATACAAAAAATCACAAATTATAAGCGATCTAAATCAATCTCAATTGATGTGATTAAAGATCAAAATGGAAATAATCTTACCAACAATTCAGAAATATCTAATGAACTAAACAAGACTTTTGTCAACATAGGAAAATACAACGGCCTCTAATTAAATACAAAAACAGTTCACACAAAATCTTTGCACCTGAATTTTCTTTCCAATTCTCAAATACCTCTGAAATTATTGAATCAATTCTTTAGCTTAAGAGCAACAAGTCAAGGGGTCCCTCAAATATCCCCTCATGGACTCTTAAAATGACTGCAGATATTATTGCAAGTCCTTTAAATTTCATCTTTAATGAATCTGTAAAATGCAATTACTTCCAAGATTATTTAAAACTTGCCCAAATTACTCCTATTTTTTAGAAAAACGATCCTTCAATTGACACTAATTATCAAACAATTTCAATTACTTCTCCAATAAGCAAAATATTCGAAAGATTATTACATAATCAAATAATTGAACATTTTAATAAGTATAATTATTTATCAAACACCCAATTTGGATTCTCCAAACATTTTTCAACAACTGACTCACTGTTACATGCTACTGAAAAATGGAGCGCATCATTCGATTCTAATAAATTTGTAGCTATAGCTTGTTTAGATCTCTCAAAGGCTTTTGATTGAACTGAAGGCAAACGAATTATATGATATTGGGGGATTTTTCATATTCTTATTACTTTTTTATATAAATAACACCATTAAGAACAATTGTATTAAAAAACTCAGTATCAAAATTCAATATTTATGAGAAATAAATGTAATTTACCCTTCACTCTTCATAAGTTATTGATATTAAAGGGAATAAATTAATGCACAACAAGAAAATGATAATCAATTTTTTACTGAAATAATGTACATACTGTATATAGGAATGCAATCAAGATAACTTTAGCACTTTTTGCTTTGGCTCTCTGCTTGAAGTAGCAAAAGATGTGTAGTTGTTCAGAAAGATGTTTGAAAGAATGATGACACATCGTTTGCCAATTTCAAAGTGATAGTAGTTCTTCAAACACGTAATAACGTTTGACAAGGATGTATGGCACACTTGTGTTTTCACTTCTCCAAATAACACCAAGCAAAGGATGTAAATGGCAGCGAGTATCGTTTGGTACCCTTAATTTACCACAAATGGTTCATTTGTAAATTTACCAAACTTTCAATGTAAATGTAGGTGTCCTCGATCGATTCTGCTTCAGTCTTAAAAGCAAGATACCCAGCAATGTATACCAAGGATTCCTTGACCGAATTTGGGATGCTATCTTCTAAGATTTGTAAATAAGCCAAACAGTACATACTCGTGTGTAGAGGTCAAAAGTTGCTTAGTGATGTCAACCACTTCTCAACATATTACAGAAAGAGCTTTAGCTGTCTTTCTGCCATATTGTCAGCAAAATTTGCCAGGTTCAACAGAAAATTTAACCTCTGATCTGAAGTATCTTTTATTGGAGCCATGTTAGGGTCATTGAATGTCTTGTTACTGTATGGGTTTTCACAGTTGACAATTTTCCAAAATCGAACAAATATTTCAAGAAAATAAAATGTTCCTTCATTATTGTGAACTGCTGCATTGGATTTTAAATCTGCAATTGTGTCATCTGAGAAGATATTGAGACATGTTGCTACTCTTTGACGTTCAATTGGTTTAGGGAAGATACTGACTTCTTTGAGATGTGGCGGCTGGAAAATGTCTTTTTTCTTGACATTAAATAAGTCCACAATGTCACTCCATCTAGCTGTGTGATGCTGATCTCCGTCAGTAAACTCAACTACCTGCTGTTTCCCTGTTATCCAATTTTTCGAACGGACTTCAGGAGTGTACAAAGTCAAACAGCAGATATATAAACCATTTTCTGTTAGCCAGGGTTTTTCAACTTGAAATTTGAATTTAGAATAGAAAGACTGATTAGTTCTGTTATTGTCGCATATGATACCAAAGAGATTACCACCTGCCTCTTCTATGCAATTCCAAATAATCATAAATTGTTCAAACAAAAATGTGGCATCGAGACATTTAAATGGTAACATCTTATATAGAATAGTTGGGCCACCAAAGAAAGGGACAATTTGAAAAGCAAGCCTTGTGTTTGCTAATTCATCTGGTCTATTAACTGCTCTACCAAGTATGGAGCCTGCATGGAAAAGTAGAGCCTGTTTAACATACACTTCATCAATTGACAGTAAACACGTCATTTGACAATCTTCTACACCACTAAAAAAATTTGTAGGATTTGATTATCTTTTAAATTATTACATTTAGATGTTAGACGAGTAAGAGTGGCAATATTGGTAACTGACAATCTTCAAGGAAACGTTTGTACAATGCTCTGCTTGTGGCAAAATATTCAAATGCTCGTATTAGTGTTTCAGGCGAATATTTCTTTTGACTTACATTACATGAAGATGAAGTTGATGAGACCTGATCGATAAGAACTGGTTTCATTCCCAGTAACATTCATATTACAGAGAAATGAAATAGCTTCTTCTACAGCTGACCATGAGTGATGCAGTTCACTGACAATGGCTTGATGGTGCAATGACTGCCATAGTGATATACTGTAAACGAAAAGTTTTCATGAATTTGTTGCAAAAACTTTGGAATACTGATGGGAGTGACATATTCCAACGATTGAATTGCAATACCATTATTTGAAGCAAAAGTACTCAATTGGAATCTGCTCAAAAAACAGCTTTTCCTTGGTTGATAATGCCCAATTTCAATTCATCAAAACTCCTGATGCGATCTCCTTCAATAAAATTCTGTAACTCATCAGGCTGAAGACGTCTTACCATTAAATACAGATGGGGGATTTTTGGTCCTCGTAATAGCTTTTCTCCATGCTTCCTTTTCTTCGTGTAGCATAATCCATCAAAAACAACAAAAAAGAAGAAAAGTAACCAAGATCGAGTGTCAATTGAACATAAAACTCATTTATATTATTTTTGTATTTTTAATAGTACTAGCATCAGGTCATGCAATTTGAAAAATTGTAAAGCAAGTATTTGCAGCTTAAACTCTTTTGACAAATCACGAGTGGACAATTAGCTCCACGTTGATTTTAGCAAGCAACCATTTTGATGCAGAAATATTCTATGTGGACTGCAGAAATAAAACAGCAACAGGTACTTGCTTAGATACAAATATGTTTGCAGTAATTTTATATAAATATGTACAAAGGTGAACATTAAGTTGATGGAGAATAAACTCCTTAGTGGTTAATCAACTTTTTTTCGGTTTGCCTAATTATTAAATAATGCACAGCTAAGCAATTAGTGTGTGTAGTGATTAAAGGCTGTTGCAAGGGTAAAGTGAATTGGTGCCTTGATCTTTACGCACATCTAGGTTCAAGTATACGATTAGGGATTTTTTCCAACATGCTTAGCTGGATAGCAATCATTCGTTTCTACATGTAGTAACAAATTCGTGATAAGGCTAGTCAGCCGAACCTAGGAGTTTACATATTTATTTATCTTATTCTAGATCCAAATTTGTTACTTCTTAGGCGACATATAATGAGACTGATAATAACCATTACATGTATTATATTGTATTGTTATATTCTTGTCTATTTTTATCTGTAGGATAGGAAGCTACTTAGTTTATAGTTAGTTTGTATATATTCTTATCCTTTTTATTTTGTCGCAGCTAGTGTTGAGCTTTATTTGTATTTGTAAATATTTTATATGTAGGATAGGAAGCTGCTTTATTTATTATATAACTTTTATTTGTTTTAGCATCTAGTGTCATTGCCCGTTTGCATATTTAGTATTATGATTAACACAACGCAGTGTTGAGTGTGAGGTTGCAAGTTGAATAGTGACTGGTATTTATTATCACCGATAGTTAAAGCACACATAATAAGCATTGTCCTTGTGAGCATCGGCTGAGTTGATGTAACCTGGAATGAAGAATGGACCTTTGGTGTCTGAATATCGCTTCGGGCAGTTGCCCACTTCGATCACATCGAGCTAGAGTCTTTCTCATAGAACTACCTAAAAAGTAGTGGTTATTTGCTATACTCGTGTGGAACTCAATATAGTTTAGTTAAAGTGCGAAGTGTGATCGAGACAACAAAAGTTCAACAAGATAGACATTACCACGCTGTGGAGAATCTGCTTGTCAGTGTTACTAAATACACACTGCTTAATGCACATATCAGCCTGGGTGATGATTCTACATTCGTTCTTAATAGGAAATCTGAACAATTTTTCTTTATTTTCTTCATTACTATTTCCACTGCACTTTGGAATACAGCACCTTCTTACCATTGTTTTTAATTACGATATGAATAACAAAAAATGAAAAACGCCTATGTATTATCAACTGTGTCTATAAAAATTTATTAGTGTGTGCAAAGTAGCAGTAATTATCAATATACAATATTAACATGTAAATAGGCAAAGTAAAATCTTTGAAAGCATAAATAAATCAGAATTAGGAAATTTCAACTTCCCTCTAGACACAAGGCTGACGAATTCAGAATGAGTTGCCGAAACTGGGTGAGGACTTGTATCTTTAAAAAGTTGTTCACGCGAAGTAATGTATCCACAGACAATACAATGATGATTTCTCAGATCCACTAATATCGTCAAGATTTTGTAGAGCAAAATCAATGGATTCTTAATCACTGTCTGTTGAAGGCATTTGACAGCAAGACCTACGAGAATGAGGCACTGATTTGATACCCCAAGAATCATACAGTTTTAACCGTCGAAATGCTTCTGAATATAGGATAGTACTTGTTCTGTGGAAATATAGTAACAACCTCCACTAAATTGCCTGTAGAAGCCAAATTCACCCTCAAGATTATCACTTTGAATGAACCCAAACGGACATAGTTTACAAGTTTTTTATTCAGAAGTCTTCTTGCTAAATAAACAAGACCACGTAGAGCATGGGATGATGATTAAATAGTTTCAGGTGTAAATGATAACGAGCATCCCCAACATCTGCGCCGCCATGCATGTATTCCAAACATCTTGCAAATTCTTCAAGGACTTCTAAGCGAGGATCATTCACATCAGAAATGGGCTGACTATCTGCATCATTACTTCGTATTCCTTTTTCAGTCCATTTGTCATTAATTATAGTCCACACTCTAGTCATCAATTCAATTACTTCAGCAGTGTCCAAATAGCCACAAAATTTAAGTGCAGCAACAGTTTGGCGTTAACAATTTTGCAAACAAGAGATACTTTCTGTTTCCCCATATTTTGCGGGTTGATTGAAGCTTTTGTAAGATATGTATTTCTGAGTGTCTGTAGAAAATCCTTCTGAAAAACAATTCGTAAATGATTCCAATCTCCAGTTATATGTATCACCTTTCAAAGGGAACCTTCAGTTTAATCTTGTGAGTTTTCTCAGTGAATATACTGTTTTGCCAAGTCTTAAGCATGTGAACAGGATCAAAGTTCGTTGGATATGTAATTGATCTTCTGTAACCTTTTGTGAATTTTGAAAAGTCTCGAATACTTTGCGATTGGTTCCTAAATTATCTGCAATCACACAAATAATTTTACCACTTACATATATATATATATATATGAAGTTGAAATGTTATATCATATATCATATACAATTATTGCTTGATTTCAATAATTGTGCTGTTTGTCAATTAATAATATATATATATATATATATATATATATATATATATTATCACAGTTAAAAATACACCTCTTAATGGGAACAAGTTCCTTTTAAGATGGAAATAAATAAACAAATCATAGTCACTTGTAGAATAACCTTGAAACAAGTACGTTTTTAAGTGATTCTTGAAATCTTTGTATGACGTCAATTGTTGCAAATTAATAGGAAGGCTATACCGTAATCTCGGACCCACAATGCTGAAGATACGTAACACAAGGTTGGTACGACCAAGAGGGATGTCAAAATCTTTAGACTGTTGAATGTTCCTTAAATTTCTTCAAGGTTTAAGAGTATTAGAGAACGAGAGAAGTAAATTATATCTATTGACAATTTTGAAGGTAAGACACAATAACTTGAATTTAATGCGTTCAACTACCGGGAGCCAATGTAAATCATGAAGGTAAGGAGTTATGTGATCGGACCACTTGCAGCCAAAAATAAGACGGACAGTCGCTAGTTTGAATGCGCTGCAGGTTTATAATAAGGTAATTAGATAAACCAGCATATAGCGAGTTACAGTAGTCCAATTTACATAATATTAAGCTTCTAACCAGGTCTATAATTGATTAATAAAGTGACGGATTCTACGTATAGATCTAAGGACTTGGTAACAGTGACGCGAAGCATCATTAATGTGATCAACAAGAGAAAGATTTTCGTCCATTGTGACACCCAGGATTTTTACCTTGTTTCAAACAGCAATTTCAGATCCCATCAACCTAATGCTGTAAGGAACCTTTTGGTGTGGTCGCGCAAACCTCCTGTGAATGTGCATGCACTCTGTTTTGTTAAAATTGATTAAAAATCTAAGCTTTTTACAAAAGGTGTTAATATCCGGAAATATTGCAATAATATGCGGAAGAGGTAGAGAAACGTTACGTCGAATTCGACAATAGATTTGTCCATCGTCAGCATAGAATTTATAGTCCCGTTTAGCGATTTTAAGAAATCTCCAAGCGGTATAAGATAAATGCTGAGCAAGAGGGGGCCGAGAATGGAGCCCTGAGGAACCCCATTGTTAACTGTGAGTATATTTGTAAGTTCATCATCAATCATTACACACTGTGAACGATGATTTAGGTAAGACTTAAGAAAGTTCAAGACCACACCAGGAATACCAAGTCGGTTACGTAAAATATCAAAAAGAATTAAATGATTAACCGTGTCAAATGCAGAAGTAAAGTCAATTGTAAATAATAGAACAGTGTCTTGGCTATCAATAGCACTGATTAAGTCTGAAAAAACGGTTAGCAGACATATTTCCGTATTTCCACCTTTGAAATAAGCAAATTGATTGTAGTGATATAGTTCATTAGTGTCAAGAAAAGCCGATAGCTGGCAAAGAACTATCTTTTCAAGTACTTTGGATACAAAAGCAGTATTATGTATCGGACGATAATTTTTGATATCTTCATTTGACAGTATTTTTTTCTTTATATCTGGCAGAATGACACTGCACTTTAAACAATCAGGGAACACTCCATACTTCATAGATGTATTAAAAAGATGTAATAATATTTCTTTTAATCTAATACTTTTCTTTAGAACAGGAGTTCTGATAAAATCAAGACTGAATGTAGCATTACTGACTGCAGAGAAAGCAGAATCCACAGTTTCTAGATCAATTTCAGCAAACTCCGAAAAATAAGTTATATTAGAAATGACAGGCGGAGTGTAAACGGGTTCACAACCGACAGAACCAATAAGGTCATGCATTTTAGATGTAAAATACTCATTAAAGGAGTTAGCCATATCAAACGCACAATTATAAGACGGAAATATTTATATATATATATATATATATAATTACATTTCAAAAATTATATTTTTGTGCTATTTGCTACCTCATTATAAGCCTTGTGAATTACTGAAGAGGTATAACTTCTGCCATACTTTAGAACCTGTGGCAGTTGAAGCTGATCTAGCAAAAATGAAGCACTTGGGTCATCAAAGTCAAGCATTGGAGAGAGTCTGTTAGTTTGGTGGACGAGTTCGGAAGAAAATGAGAACGGTGATTGAGCAAGAAAATTAAATATTGCATCTAACTGTGACCACCTCAACAAAATACACTGAAATCCCAATAAATGTCTGACATCACGAATCTCATGATTTCAGAAGGCTTTTACATTAAAGGTGTTCAACACTTTACAGTAACAATCCACATCCAGAGGTGAGTTAATTCGATAGACAACAACATAATCACTTTGATGAGATACCTAGTACAAGTTACAGAAATTATTTTACAAGAAATAATGCATGTTATTTTTACACAAAGCATGTTTCATATTGACTTATGAATATATCTAGATGAGTTGTTTCATTCAAAAATGCTCCAAAAATAGAAGAGTTTTTTGTAAATTGTTACCTCATGATCCTTAGGTCGATGCTTATTCAACAGATTGTCAACAAACTGACTAAATATCAGATATAGTATCTGCTAATGTAAAGTTGGAAATCTCGTCTGGTAGAGAAGATCTTTGTTCAATTATTATTTTACGTTTAGTAACTTCACGCAGGTTTGTTGAGGCCGTTTGTTTAAAGACTGACTTGGGGAATTCCGGAAATTCGGAAGGTGGATCTCATGGCCGATAGAACCGCTTGATCTTAACAAAAGATGCATCACCGCGCCAGTGCTTTCTGCATATTCCAATATGTTGTGTCACTGTCTAAAATGCAATGCTTTAATACATGTATTTTTAAATAAAAGTTTAAGAATATTTGACAATTTACTGCTTTTGCGTTATCCACCCTCCCCCTCCCCCATTCAAATAATTTAAAAAATATGCTAGTTGTATATCTTGATATCACAGTAACTAAGCATATAAATGACATTTCAACCAAATGGTACCAAAAGCCAACTTGTACATGTTTATACATACCATTCTCATCAAATTGTGATGAAAGTCATAAAATCAATACCATTTCATGCTTAATCAATAGAATATTTGAATCATGCTCTAATTATATAAGTTTAACAGAAAGTTTGGATAAAATCACAAAGGATCGTTAAAATAATGGCTATCCACCAAAATTAATTCGTAAGATCATTGATAGAAAATTTTCATCCAAGAAACAACCATTAAATGCTACAAATAACCAAGAAAAACAAATATATACTGGAAGTTACCATTCATAAGAACACGAGAAGAACAACTGAAGAGAACCATAAGAACATATAACAAAGAATTACAAGTTTCGAAAATTTGTCCAGTATTTTATGCAAAGAAAACCATGCAGATGTTCCTTAATAAAGATCTATCTTCTAATATCGTTTATTCATACGACTATGATGAATGTTCAAGTTCATATATTGGTGAGACTAGAAGACATTTAGAAACTAGGGCAAAAGAACATATAAGAGGGCATCTAGAATCAGAAATATATATTCATGGATGTGCACCTAACCTGAAAAATTTTTAACATACTAGTAAAACATCGTGAAACTAAGATAGCAGAAGCCATATGTATTAAATCAACCAAGAAAACCTTAATAAATAAACAAAGACATCAATCAAATTTAAACATTTATTAAAGATAAAAAACATATAATGAAAAAGTTCGGGAACATTGCTACAAATGCTTGAAGATGACAACAATGTTTGTCGAAACATGTCGCGATAAAAGCAATAAAAGTTTTCATAAATATACAGGGTA
>CABFPE010000418.1:631692-649341 GCA_900660155.1 Hofstenia miamia | reverse complement strand
GTAGCCACGGGGGACCGGGAAAATCTGTGCCCCCTCTGAGAAAAATGTAAGCAGTAGTGCCAAAAAAATATAAAAGGGTCCCCCTTTGAACATTTAAAAACACACCACTAATCAGCTTTCAATATATCATTACGTCATAGCACAGAATGCACAGCGGAATATTCTCATGCACACAGTTTGACAACATGTATTTCCACCACGGCATAGGCTGCCAAATCTTATCTATTCAATTCAAATTTCAAAATTTTTTAAATAGTTTTCGGTACTCTTGAACAATTGCAGTCTGTCAACAAACCTCTTGAATTATTCAATTATTGTGGTCTCTAAATTAGCCATGTGGTTTATTATGCATACGCAATCATTAATTAACTCAGGGAGCATCGGATCAGTTATTAATACTTACACGTTCAAAGTGCACTACACGTTCAAAGTGCACTAATGACCATAAACGCCAAGTAATTCTAATGATTAATTAGCTGCCGGACTTAGTTGTTTAATCCTTATAGGCCTAACTTTCGAACTTGCTTTATTAATCTGTTTCATTAATTTTTCTTTAAATGTATCTTTTTTTAAATTTTTCTCAGCTGATTTTAATAATTAGTATCATTGGTGTTAATGGCACTACCAAGCTAATGCTAACTCGCAAATACCTACCAGATTAAAATGTGTAAATTTTAACAATGTGGTACAGCAATAAGTAATATGGTATAATTAGCTACCCAAGTTTAACTTTCTTTAATTTCTTTATATAAAAAATCCATTAAAAATTGTGCAAGATCTATACCCCAGCTTTGGTTCTCGATCCTCGGCCTTGGTGATTTTGGGATTTTTTTACAACAGGGAATCAAGAATAACATTTTCCGTATTTTAACTTTTTTGGTAGAGTGTAGACTTTCATTCATTTGTCAAGATGTGGCGTTCAAAGCCCAGGAAGCGTTTGCTTTAATTAATTGTCTGTTTGCGAATGTTCCTTAATTTACATTACATTTGACATATATTCTTACTTTTTAATATATTTTAATGCCCATCTAGAACATCTTAGCCCCCTATGTATTTCAGGTCAAATTTTTTGTAATATCCGCGAATTTCATTTTAAGGATTTGTCAGTACGAGTGCCCCCTAAAAATGGTGTGCCCCCTGGGGATTTGTTCTGGCTACAGGCTTGGTTTGTATATAGGAAATTTACAAGTATTTAAAGCGGTGATATTACTTAAACTACAAATTAAATCATTAAACTGATTTAAACGTACCTACACAAGCTGACCTTGTTTGATTATCTGTAAATGCAATTGCATTTACTAATTGTGAGAAGGGAAAGCAAATTATTGCCAGTTTTGATTTTTATGCAAACGTGAATCACAAAACCTTAACGTTTTGACCAATCGTGAGACAGGAAAACTGACTGTTGTCAGTATTCTTTCTCAACCGTGAGCCATGAGATGAATGTAAAACACTACTCGTTTTGACTAATAATGAGAAGCCTATTTTCAAACACGATGGTTGCGTTTCACGATGCGCTTGAGTAATTTGCCAATGGGTTATACATGTATATACTTTGATTACTAAGTGATTATGGCCATTCACTTGCTAATCCCAGTCATGAATAAATATTGACGTATTTGGAATTTGCTTAGAGCTCTATATGTATTCAATGTAAAATTCAAAATGATGAACAAAAAATACAAAAATCCGACAGATTAGCAGCAAAGTTTCTTCTAAGTATCATGATTTTGCACGTTGGTTAACCTTTTCTATACCCATCAAGAAATTTCACGTTCATAGAAAACCGAAGCCGGTAAAAAGTCCTTGGATATATATATATAAGCACAAAAGAGTGGACAGTATTATGTAGAAGACCTTCCAGTCATGGAACTTCAAAATGCCTTAAATGGTAAGTTTCTGGGTATATTTGATGCACACTACCAAAATTTTAATCGAAGCTATTCTAAAAGAATGAAAAAAATGAAAACATTGAAATAATTTTTGGTTTATTGGCAATAAAGATTTCACCGGTTGAAAATTAGGATCTCCATCTTAATTTCGCGATTTAATAGGCGATAGAAATAAATTGGTTTCACAATTTTTAAGCATACTCAATTTTTACTTTCTTAAAGTCGTGTAATCATGAAAAATAAGCTAGGGTCATGAATAACAAAATTATACTAATAAAAATAAAATCAGGAATTTCTGAGCTAGTCGGAAATTTGTTCAGCGTATTTTTGGCAAATCATTTCCAATGTCTTTGAGGTCAACCAATTTAGAATTCAAATATCAATTTCTATATTCGCCTTGCTAAAAATTTTCCTCATTTGCCAGAATACGAAAAAAATTTTTACTAATGAAATCTAGAGCATAGAATGCATTATAGATGATTAAATGAAATTTAGAGATTGAAACTTTTCAATTTTCAATATAAAGAGTGCAACATTTAGAAAGATCAAAATTATGGATATTTGTAATATATATATATATATATATATATATATATATATATATATATATATAAATAAGCAATGCTGAAACTTCAAGAGAATAATGGATGATTATATAAATCAATTGAAAGATTAGTTAAATGCGCTATTAAATAAAAAATATGAATTTTAATAAATATTAAATGAGAAAAATAAGAACCTGCTAACACTTTCATACTCCTATATTTATTTAAATCATTTACATTTGTAAACATGTATTAATTTTAAGCGTAAATTCAAATATAGGGAAATAAATTGATGTAAATTTAAAAATTCGGCCAATTCAGAAGAATGAGGATTTAGTTAAATTAGGAATCTGAAAATGTCTGATGAAATGCCGTTAAAATTCCGATTTAACTGCCTACAGGACAAGGAAAGAAAAAAGCAAAAAAGTATATTCCTGATATTTTAAAGGCAATTTAAATATTATAGTATATTGCCTATTAGAAGGCTCTCTTGCTCTCATTGTTGATATGACTTTATATGAAAAATAACTATATTTCTGAGATAAACCCTAGATCACTTATTGAATCAATAATATATGACGCTACAATGTCATGAGATGATGCAGATTCCGCTGAACATTTGAAGTTTAGGAAAAAAAATAAAGTTTGATTTTGCTAATCATAATTATAGCTCAAATTGACCTGGAAATTCTCACGTTGAATATAAACATGAACTCGTGCAATGCGAGAACAAAAATTTTCATGGTAACAATAACATTCACATGCTGTCAATTGGATGTGCCCATTTCAACAATCTACAGTTCCAATTTGAAAGGACAACATCAGTGCCAAACTGACAATGATAGAAACGCATGGTATTTGCAAATAGATCTACATTAATTATTAATCATAAATGCACTTTTAACTTAACTAAAGTGTTACAAAAAACCTTGAAAGCCCCAAAAAAACTGACAAAACTAAATAAATGTTAATATAGACAAGTAATAAAATCATAGATGTTTAGGCTCATATGGTGTACAACATAATCGCAGCTTATGATTTTAATTAATCATCGATTATTGTGTATTTCAATAACAATGTAACAAAAGCTTGGACACCGGCATTTATTTATTAATGTACCTTCCCTTGCTTTCTACAATGTTTCCTAAAAAAACTGTACACGTTTTCTTGTAAGAATGATAACCGGAATTTTCTTCTTCATTACCTTCATTATGGTTAAAGTTCTCAGTTTCGTTCTACTTGTTTACCCTCAATTTTTTTATAGTGTAAATTTCCACTCTATTATCATGAAAAAGGGTTCTGTCATCAAGAACACATAGAAATGTCGGAACAAATGTTTTTGTGAAAGGAAAGCAACTTTGCCTTTATTACAGGTTTATCATAACATGGTTAATAACTTTTAAAACAATTTATTCAATTAAACGTGCACCACCTCGAAGTATTTATCTGAATGGAAGAAATAAATAATTTATGATTATAAAATTCAAGGAGTTTTGTAGTCTTATGTGAACGTATTTTTGCAACACAATATTTCCCAATTGTTAGATGTATATGCCCGGGCAAATTGTTTCCCATAGTCATGGATACATACAAAAGTAGAGTACTACAGATTCTATTTAAAATTGAAATTGATGCCATTTACAAAAAGTGATATTTCAAAGTCTAAGTTGACTCTAATATAGGTCTTTCCTATTCACATTAATAGAAAGGTGGCTATGCAAATACATTATATATGAACATATTTTCTTATTAGTAGAGCGTCCAAGTAATTCTATATTATAAAATTTCTAGCAAAATGAAGTCTAGTTTTTTGCAAAATATATTCTATTTCATTTTTTAATTATGGGTTCAAATTCGAAATAATTAGGAAAACTACTATAACATGTAGCTTTACATCTAAAAACAAGTAAAACAACAATATAAGCAAAGAAAATTAAATGAGCTGAATATTTTGAATTAACGTAGGCATATTCAAACAAAACAACAACGAGTTATCATGTGAGATTATAACACATGTCAAATATAACCATAATCTAATGGCCTGATCTTATATTCTAAGAGTTAATTTCCATCGAAGATTTCATATATTATCAAAACTGCTAGCTAATCAATGCTGACAACTATATACAACGAAAATATTTTCTCAAAAATACGTTAAATGACAATAGTGTTATTTTACATCAAATTCATAAAAATCACAAAAATCGTGACCAATATATTAATTGAATAAAATGCATTTTAAAACTAGAATTAAGCAAAATAGATAAGATAGAATGTGTGGGCATTCAGACTAAATGTAGGAGTGTTGTGCCCTGCACTAAAATGTTTTTGTCCTTAGAGAAATGAAAAGATATATTGAAATTTAGGGAATAAAATATAAAACAATAACTAAAAATGTTACCTCTCCAACCTACCCAACGTGACAATTTTCTCTGCATTTGTAGACATTTACATGCAAATTTAATGAAAGAGGAGACAAAAAATAGTCTGACACCTCCGAAAATTACCACTAGTACTAATATTTATTAAACAAAATCCTATGATGAAGTAAATTACAAATGAACAAAGATAGTTTTTTTGTTCTAAAAAATTTCATGCGAATGTTTAATAAAGTTTTAAGCCAGTAGCACACCGAATGAAATTACCATATGTAGGATTGCTTGATCTGCTGTAATCATGAGCATATTGGTCAGTTTATTAACACACATTCCAGAATTATTTTCAAAATTAATCTATTTCGGATAATAGAGTTAAATATTGTCTCGAAATAACTTGCACTTCATTTCAAACTGTCGGAAAAACAAATTTAATATAAATATAAGTAATTGCATATATAAAACTCTTCACACATTCACTACAAAACCCGTCAAATTTGTGGCGTTATTGACAATGCCATTAATAAACTTCACCTGTTACCAATATTGACGAAGCTAGAACTCAAAATTAGATATGACACTGGGGAACTAACATTTCTGATATTTAGTCCTACATGACTGTTATAGTAGTACCAAAAAACTAATTTTTAATCCAAAGAACACTTTTTGCTGAAAACTGCAAAATTATTAACAACATTAAAACCCGTGCTCTTAAAGTACGTTGATAAAAACCAATTTGCTTATCAAAAACAAAAGTCAACTTGTACAGCCTTAATTGTATTACTGCAGGTGAAAACAAATATCCTTGATGAGGGCGGCGACGTGCTAATGCAAGCGTTCCACATGAGTAAGGCGTTTGACACGATAAACAATATATAAACTCCTCACCAAACAAGAAACTTTTGGTGTACCTGAGGATGTCCTTGCTTGGTTGAAAAGTTACCTTTCAGGGCGCAATTTCTACGTTACCTATGGTGGTCATGACAGTCAGGTTTTCGATGTCACTAGTGGTGTACCAGAAGGGTCTCTAATTGGGCCCTTTTTATTCATTGTTTTTATTAGCGACGTTACTGGTAGGAATGGAATACTTTAGTTATTCGTATTCGTAAAATTCAGCCTATACACACTGATAAAAGTTTAATTCAGAAATTCTGCTAGCAAAACGACCTGAAATTCAATGAAAGCAAGAGTCAACAGATAGTTTTCTCCACTAGAAAGAAATGTTATAATTTACAAGATGATATTAGTTGTCAGACACAATCAATATGTGTATACTTAAATAAACGTCTTTCTTTTTCTAAATATACTAAATGGTGCTTAAGCGCAAGTGTACATTAATTACAATCTTGTATAGGGACATGGAAATTTTAAATCTTTCTGCAGACTATTATTGTTAAATTTCCGTGCTTATGAGGCTACCTCAAGATTTGTGACTATTGGGCAGGTTGCAATATGAAAGAATTTCTAGCTGTTACAAAAATGATATTGAAAACGCGAAGTGGCACTATTTATATAGTAGTTTGTGATATCTAGCTGTCCTTAATATGATAGCTAAACATGGAGTTGTTACTGCAATTCCTAACGTTACTTGTTAGGCAAATGATAACTTATTATTTATTGAAACAGCGATATATTTCAACAACATATTTACGATGGCATATGATAATAACATACAGTAAGTAGACAAATAAATTGGAAAATAAACATAAACCTGATTTGCAAAATTTAAGAACATTGCAATTGATAAAAGTCCTCAATACTGCACTACATGTGATGCCTATCCGCATGACATTTGTCTTGGACCCAATCATTTCTAAAAAATAGAATATGATATTTCATAATTTGCTACATTTTATATTTCCATTTGATGAAAAGTCCTCCAGCCATTAAAACTTTAATGCCAACATTTTAAAGATATATTAATTTAAATGTTCAAACACGGAGTATACAGTTTGTAGTTCAAATTGTTTTACTAGCAAAAAGTTGGAAACTAGGTTAAAGCATCTTTGAGGCAAAAAAATACATTTGAGACTGATTGGAAAATAAATTTTGCAAGAGAATTACAAGGATTAGATTTGACGTAATAAATAAATAGAGTTTACAGGCAGTTCAAGGAAACAACTTTAAATTTGGAGACAGTTCCAGATTTCCAGGCAACGCTGCCTCGTTAAAAAGTACAATTAGCTAAGGGCGGGCTAAAATCGGTGTATGACATCATTCCCAAATGCTCCCCTCATCTGCAACATCGATGGAAAGCAACGGGCAGTATTTCAAATGTTGCTCAGAGAAATACATTGAAATGTTATTGAACAATCTTTTTATGAGCTTCAAAGTTCCTCAACTATGCTTTCTTTTAATTTTTTAGCAAAATTAGTTACTTCATTTATTAAGTCATTTTTAAAATACATTGCAACTTGCGCGAAGATTAAATCCTTTCCTTTGTTTGTAATCTTGCAGTATCGATGTTGTTAGTTGTTTAATACACAATTTAATTTGTCGTATTGCGAAAAGTCGTATGGAATAAGTCACAATATTTAAGATTGCTACTTTTGATGAGCACATGTTTTCTTAAAAGCGGCATTTGTATTCTTAGAAAAAGAATTCTAAACCTTTTTTTAAATGTGATTAAGATAAGCATAAATTATTCTTAAATATCAATAACACCAAAAATTTCATCCTTGATTTAAAGCATCTTTATTGATAAGCTGTTATCTATATTGAATGATGGAAAATTATTTTTAATATCATAGAAGCAGTGCTTGACTTAAAAAAATTTATCTAGGAATTTCATTTTAAGTTTCATGAGTTTATATATATATATATATATAGAACTGCATAAAAAATAAATTGCTAATTTGCATTAAAACAACTTTCAAGAATCAAGAAATATTAATGAGAATATTAAAAACTACCAAAAAAGTACGTTAAAAAATAAAAAAATATTTTTTCTAACATTATAAAGCACACAATTACAATTTATATGGTAGAAATTACAAAGCATATAGTAGAGTCCCTTGGGGACTTTTCCATGATTATTATTTGCCATTTTAATTGTACTGACGTCCACATGACGTAATGATTTATTTCTTGTTTATTTTTATGAAAGCTGTTTCATGTCCCCTCAAATGGTGCTAAATATATTGCTCAAATTTAATTGCAAGGGAAATTGATGACATGACTATCTTGTGATTTATTTTGATTGTAAACAAAGACAGGTAATAACTTGAATTGTATAAATTGAGAAACAATGTTGAGAATGGTTAATAGAGTTTATCTAGCTTCAACTCCTGTTTTATCTTCATATTTACTTTATTTAGCTTTTGGTATAAAAATGATTGTGTAAGCAAGGTGACAATTTAGGAAGTACTTTCCTCCAAGTATGGGGCAACATGTAGCTTCTAGAGATCTTTCAGATTATCTAGCCCAAATTGTTGACCACTTAGGTTATGGATACAGATATGTATAAGGAAATAATAAATCTCCATTCTCCATGTCCACATATTTCTTATACCTTCTCAACATATGTTATCTTGTAAGCATTATTATGACAATTAATAGCTTGTTTAGAAAATCCTAGTTTGCTTGAATGCCTATCTGTTGATCAAAGTTTGCTCCATTCTCCATGCCCATGTGTTTGTTATGTTCTCTTCAAACTATGTCATTTCTGTAGCATATTTACAAATAATAACTTGTTTAGAAAATCCATGCATGTTTGATTGATTGTCTATCATTTGATAGTTTGCTCACCAACTGAAAAACCACCTCTCAATGCTCTGTATTAATATTTTTTATCTCACAGACAGTATAATCTATGTAATTGATTACTCATTTACACATGTTTAGCTTCTACAAAAATGCAAAATGAAATTATGCCCCACACTGAAAAACTGCTTCTTGATGCTCAATATTCTCTGATGAAAAAACAGTTCTCACAATGCACTGCATAATTGTATTTTTATCATGCAAATGGTATAAACTATTTAATTGATTATTTATTTATAAATTTGCTTAGCTTCAACAATGCAAGATGAAAAAGAATGATATATTCTCTGCAAATTAGAAAAATGTCTCCTCCAAAAAACAATTGTTTGTTACAACACTCAGGTATAATATATATCACAAGTATATTACACATAATGACTTATTTAGAGATTTCCAATTGAATGATATCAGCTTCCAGTTGGATTGTTTATCAAATAAGTTGTTGCAAAAAATGTCTCCTTGCCATTGATGAATCTCATACAATAAAACAGTAAAAAGAAATTAAATAAATATTTTTATGGTTTATTTTAGATTCTCCATTATTCCATAAAAAAAGTTTTCCATCATCAACTGATTAAAGAAGAAGAATACCTCTTTGCCACTGACAAATCTTGTACAATAAAAACTGTTAAAGGAAATGAATTATATATATTTTGCTATGGATTATTTTGTTTCACCAACCATACAAATGTTTGCCATCACTACTGATTTGGTCTAAAACATTTAGTCTACTTTTTTTATACAAGAAAAAAAAGTACTGTTTCCATCATAAACAATTTCACTCTCTATTAGGTGATACATTTTATTGCAAATTTTGTCTTAAATATATTGTTTAGTTTGCTGGTGTCCCCTCATACATAACACCTTGTTTGATAATTGAAAAATGTTTACATGATAGAAAGTTTTCTCAAAACATCAACAATTCAGCAGTACAAAAATATTAAATATATGATATTAACACTGTATTTAGTTGTATTTGGAAGTTCCTTTCTCTCTTTGTAATTGTAAAGAAATATAAGCAAGATGTTTACAAAAAACTACAATGGATGTATTATTTCATTCCATGTTTTAAAAGCTTTCATGCTGTAACATAATCAACATAAAATAATGTGTGGTCAAGATGAGAGAAGGAGTGGAAAGAAATGAGAACCAGTAAAATAATTATTAAATGTAAACACATGATTATTATTATTAATCATAGTATTTGTAAAATTATAAAAGCAGCATCTTTATATTAATTTGCTTGGCAGTACTTTTGGCAAATGAAAAAAGACTGAATTGCAAATGCTAATTAATGCTGATGTGTGTAAAACAGCAGACAAGTTATTAGAGGGAAAATTAGTAAATACACAACAACATTGATTAGACAGGTACTAGCCAAATGTTTGATTGTTTATTATTAGTAAGTATAAAAAGAGTGCAGTTGATTTATTTGATGATGAACAAAATTTACTGGATTTACTTCTTTGTCTTTGTCAGGTTATTTTATTAAATTAAATGGAAAGCTAAACTGTAATCCTGACAGTGGTCCCAACTGCAGTTAAAGGAAGTCTGGAACAGCAAGCACATACAGCCTTTCAAAAGTGTGGTGCAGCTGGTAGTCGTCATTTACTTGATGTGCTTTTAGGTTAGGTGTAAGAATAGTTTTATTTGTTATAGCTTTCCTATCATTTGTTACTCAAGAATTATTATTATCATTATGATTGTTAGGTTAACCCTCATGATGAAGGCAATGTTTATTAGATCTGATTTTTCTTGGTTATTAGATCAATTGCCTATTAGTAAATTCCCTGACATTTCACTAAGTTATGAAATTTATTTATTGCTGACCACATGTATAAAGGGCTCACATGTACTTCTATATCTTTAGGGTTATTATATGTAGGGAATTATAATAAGCCAAAGCACCATGGTTGCATTACTGCTTTCTTATATTTTAACTGCAATAATAACAAGAACAATCAACACACTAAATTGTTAACAAATTACACACACATGTTCACTGAGACAACAATTAGAAAAGTTAATTGAAGCAAACAAAGAAATGAAACTTCAAAGTGAAAGGTTGCAAAGACTAATGAATGAGTTACACAAAGAAAACACAAACCTTAAAGAGGATAACATGAATAAACAATTAGAAATCAATAGTCTATAAGACAAAATATGATTAATGATACTAAGAAATGAAGAAAAAAGAGATGAAACAGCAAAAACCATAGAAGAAAGGATAATTGAAAAGCCTCCACAGTTAAAAGATGCAATACCTGTTAGGGACACACAAATGGATAGTTATAAGCAAAGTCAAACTGAGGAAGAATTTATCAAAAAAATTAGTAACAAATATAACAAAAGAAGTACAGGAAAATTATATGAAACCAATTGAAAAAAACCCATATTCAAAGATACAATACTTGCAGAAGACGAGGATAACAATACATCTGTATGCAAAGCAATATTACCCAAGTTTACAGGACGAATTGATAACTACTCACCAACATTCAACAAGTGACTACAAATCTTTGAAATGAGTATGAGGGAGAGAAAAGTAACCCAACAATGAGCTGCTTCAAAATTTCCACTGTATTTGAGCAGAGTGGCATATCAACATTATTTGGTATTAGACATCCAAACAAAGACAAATTATAAGAAATTGATATGAGAATATCAACAATACTATAGTGACAAAAGCTTCAAGAGTCAATATCAAATGTTACTAAATGGAACAAAAATGAACAAGAGATGACTTAAGGAACTACATGTCACAAGTAGAGAGGTTACTCAAATTGAGCTCAAGAGAAAAAACGTACTCAAAGTATGACCTATTCTCACACATCTGCAAAGGGCTACCAGAGTCAATACGTCAACAATTCCAAATTAAATGTGATGCAGAAGATTCATTAGACAAGATGATCAGAAAAGGACTCACAATACAAATAACAATGGAAAATAATGCAAGAATTAATGAAAAATTAGTGGTAACAAAACAGGTGATGAACAATACAATACCTATAGTGAACAAAACAATAGGGAAATCACCAAATAAAAAGTCAGAAGAGGAATTGATAAAAATAAAGTTGAAGGATGGAACAATTAAACAAATAAAAAGGAAAGACCTGAAATGCCAGATGTGTGGCAATAAAGGACATACAAAAAGATATTGTAAGAGACAAATTAATTGGATCAAAGAACAAGAAGCGTATTTTGATGAAGAAGACTTAATCGAAAACAAAGAAGAACAAGAGAATAACAAAGAAATTGAATCCACCAAAATGGACGATTTAAACTAGAAGGAGTACCGTCTCACCTGTGCTAATAGTTACAGACCTAATGAAAACCAACACAATTACAGTTGTGATCAATGGTATTATGGTAAATGCTACAATAGATATGGGAGCAGTGATATTGATAATAACCAACAATTGTGCAGCAAAAATAGGATTTGAAAGACAGCATTTAATAAATGAAAAGAATAGACTAATAAATGCATCCAACAATTATATAGATGTGAAAAGACAGTTACAAGATATACCCATAAGAGTGGCTAATAAAACATTCAAACATACTTTCACACTAATTGATATGGAAAAAAGTCAATTGCCATATGAAATTATATTAGGAAATGACTTTTTAACAAATAACAGATGCATCATAAATTACAAGGACAAAATGATAACAGTGCAAGAGGAGGTTATAACAACATATGAAGAAAATGATGAGATAATAGTGTTTAAATTAATGCAACATGCAAAAATTTTACCAAACAATGGGAAAATGTGTGAAATTGAAACCAAAGAAGAGGTAGACACAACAATAATGATATATGATCAGATGGGAATCAACACAAAGAAATTGTCAATTCCATCTAGCTTGTGCAATATACACAAAGGAAAGGGAACTATACCAATACTTAACACAACAAACCATATGGTCACCCTAAAAATGCAGAAGGTAAAAATAAAAGGGAAGAAAATTAAGACAGAAAAATAGATAGTAGATAAAACTATCAACACCATAGAAAAAAAAGAAGAACAAAATTACCAAATACCAGAGATAAAAGAAAGTGACTACAATCATCTCAATGAACAAGAAAAAATATTTCTGATAGAAGTTCTCAACAAACACAGCAAAATATCTAATTTCAGTGAAATTAGTGTTGGAAAGGCAATAGGGGAGACACATAAATTATAACTACAACAGATGAATCAATAAGACTACCTTGCAGAAGAGTACCAGAGAATCTAAAAGATAACTACAATGCAATACTCAACAAATTGACTGATAATCAAATCATAAGACCAAGCAAAAGTCCCTATACATTGCTGACAGTGTTTGTGAAACAGGGAAATAAATATAGATTGTGTATAGATTTTCATAAACTCAACAAAGTGACAAAAAAGGATGTGTATCCACTTCTGAGGATAGATGATATGATATATGAAGCAACAAAAAACAAATACTTTACATGCATTTGATAAGTTAAACCAAAGCGTTCTTAAACTTACAAGCCATGCAATGGCCAATTGATGAATTTGAGTGAGGGCTCAATTTTCAATTTCGTCTAATTATATATAAACTAGAAAAAACACAAGATTTTATTCTTAAACAATAAAATATTGTAAAAAAAAAAGGTTATACACGATTTACACGATGTGAGAATTTCGCCAACTTGGCCTTATTTGTAGGATTATTCCTACAAGAGACTTCGGCCGCCTTCTTAACAAAGTTGCTCATAAAAATGTTGACCAAAACGCGGTAGCATTGTGAGTTGACACCAGGTAAATCAAATTGAAAAAATGTTTCTTGAATTGTTCTAAAGATGTTCATGAGCGAAACACGACACCCAAATTTAAAAGAACAACTAGCAACAAAGCAATAGCAGAAAGAAACGAAGGTTAATAGTTTGTCAGTTGGGCAAGAGAGGCCACCACGATCAAGTAGTTTGTAATATTCACTACTATTTGATTGTGAACAATCATTCTTCTCTAGATGAAATTTCGAGACAAGATACCCAGCCACATACAGTAGTACTTGAATTGTTTCACTCTTCAACTCTTCAAAAACAAATGGGAGAGATTCGACTATAGAGATATTTGACTCAGATATGTCTTCATTGCAATGGAGACAACTGTGTGAAGGGATTGGCAAATCTGATAAATTACTCAATTCTAAGAGCAATGATGTTTTCATTATTCTGCAAGTGTTAATTACTTGTTCTACAGAAACGTAATAACAGCATCCAGCAGCTTGCCGTACTTGACCAAAAAATGACTCAATATCATCATTAGAAAAGAATGACAGAAGTACGTAATTGTGACGAACTGGTTGATCTGTGGTTAAAAGAAACTTTGATATCTCAGATAAAGCCAAGCAAGTTCTCTGAATTGCAGTACTTGTTTCAGATGTTAATGACCTTATTCGGTTATGTTGATTGGCAGGTTTCATGAAATCCGCAAGTTTTGACATTGAGACAAGAAATTTAATTTGTTCATCTGAGGCAGATCTTATTGGATCACGGTCAGCGTCTCGTAAATGTTTACCTTCTGTAAGACTGCTTACGTTAACAATCTTAGCAAGCTTCAAAAACAATGAGATGAATTTTGCTGTTGGTTCAGAGGATTCTTTAACAGCTGAATGAGAACGGAGTGCAGCTAAAGTCTTGTCACAGAACACACGATGAACAAGCTTCATATTCTGTTTTTGTATTGCAGATGGATAAACGGCTTCTTTGTTTAGTAGTGACATCTTGACTAGGTCTGCAGACTCAGCCTTTAAAAGATTCTGAATAACACGCCAGTCAGCTCTAAGAATTTGAGAATTATCCGATAAATCATAAAAATCAATTTGCTTAGACTTTTCGGTTATAAAATTATTCCTAACACATACAAATAAAGTTAATTCAGCAAATATAGTTACCTTGTTTTGGGACGCAAGACTTTGGAACATTAGGGTAAATGGAGGGTGGTTCATCTGGAACTCGTCTACCTCCCCGAATTGTCATAATTGCATCTTCAGGGAAATGTAGAGCACATATTCCCATGTTTGGTTTTACCTCTTTGATAATATTAGGCATTTTGCTTAGCCATAAACGAAGCTTAATCTTATCTTTTGGGAACCGATATACAGGGATTGATGAAGAATTAGATTCCACCTTCTTTTTGAGACATTTTCTATAGTTTGTTCTGCATCCAAAAACGCTGCACTTTCGTCCCATAACTACGATTAAACAATCAAAACACAGAGCGCCTTACGTGAACGGACTACACAGCGAGCAAACAAATAAATTATTGTGTGTACTGGGAAATTAATGTGTGTGACGAAATTGAGCCCTCACGCGGAATCGCTAATTGGCCATTGCATGGCTTGTTAATTAAAGAACGCTTTGAGTTAAACCATACCTTGAAGGTACCAATGGAACCTAAAGACATTGAGAAAACCATGTTCAAAACACCCTATGGATTGTTTGAGTGGATGTATATGGCATTCGGATTATGTAATGCACTGGCAACTTTCCAGAGATATGTAACCAAGGTACTAAAACAAGATAACAGAAAATTGGAAGATGCAGTATGTGCTTACATAGATGATATTTTAATAGTGAGCAAGACAATAAAAGAACATATTGAGAAATTGGATATAACATTAACAATCTTGTATAATGCTGGACTTAGAGTAAACATGAAAAAATGCAAAATACTGAAAACTGAAGTTGTATTCTTGGGAAGGCAGATACAAGAAGGGAAAATAAAAATGAAAAATAATGCAAAAGATATTATCAAGAATATCAAAAGTCTGAAAACCAAAAAAGATGTTCAAAGAATTATGGGGTTTATAAACTATTACAGTTCATTTATACCAAATATAGCACAAAAAAACAAACAGGATCAGTCTTATTGAAAAAATCAAAACCATTTGAATGGATGTGAAAGGAACAAGAACAGTTAGACAACATAAAGAATGAACTTGCTAAAATGCCATCACTAAACACACCTGAAGTAAAAACGCATGATGATGAAAACCATATGAAGAATTATTCAAGGCAAGAGACAATGCACCACATTAATTGTAGAAGACAGTTTTCATAAAAAATTTCATGGGGACATAATTAGCTTTTCATTTGTTAATATCAATTTCTCTGACTTACAATAATAATACATAGAGTCTGTTTTAATTTGATAGTGATAAAAAATGGAGATGAATGTTATTAATTTATTATTGTAGAGTCACTCAAGGACTTTCCCAAATCTTATTTATTTTCTATTTATTTCTTATTTTGTAATTTGTGTTAATTACATTACTTTGACATCAGCTCCTTTATTTCAAGCCTAGTTTACAATGCTATATGTATGGCCCCTCAACACTGTGCTATGCTCAATTGAATTTGTGAGGGAAGCATGATTGTATGATTTTTTAGTTGTAAACAAAGACAGGTAATTATTTTGAAACTATGTATAAATATCAGCAACATTGTAGGAAAGCACAATAGAGTTTACCTTACCTAAACTGTGTTCAACTCTCTTACACATTTATATTTTTTCTTTACTCAGCTGATTTATTGATAATGATTGTGTAATTTACAGCAACAATTTGGGAGTTACTCTAATTGTGGACTGATTTGATGTGTAGCTTTCAGAGAGTTGGCAGCCCAAATTGTGGACTGAATTAGGTTATGGTTATGCATAAACAGAATAAAACCTTCATTCAATTTTAACATGCACCAATAACATGATTACACTGTGATGATATTATACTGTTGGTTAATATGAATGCATGGCAATTACATGCTATTTAATAGTGAGCAGAGAGATAAGAACTACATTGAGACTGTTATATTTGTATTGAGTTTGATAATAAATTACAAGACAAATAGGATAGCACCACACACTCAAGTCATGAACAACTGTCTCTTCAGGTAGCATTTTGGCTGGAAGCCATATGAATTGGTAATCCTGGATGTTTTCTCTCTAAACAGTTATAAGTTACATGGATGAATTACCAATGCTTGTTAGATCAATTACTTATTATCATTTGAATTGGGGCTGCTCTATTAAGGTCACTTTTGCAACCTTCTGCCATGACAATGAGTTCCTTAGTACTGCTGGTATAGTTGCCAGCCACTGATTCTACATGGTGACCCTGACATGATTCTGAACAGTTCTGATGAAATTTGTAGTCTAAGTGATGTTTGGAGATGTACTCCAGTCATGAAACCTGTATGTGCAACAAAAGTGTCAGCCAATGTTCTTGACTTGTTTGTTTTGCTTATGCTTAGGTCAGCTGGGATGGATTTCCCCTGACATCAGTTTCTGTTGTCTGTGTTCTGCTGCATGTTGGATTTAGTACCACTTTGAGGTTGCTGCTGTTCTGTTATCTACTTTTGTTGATCAGTTGACAGTGCTACCAACTGTTGATAGAAATCTTTCTGAGAAGAGTTATATTCTTGTTACTTGTTTTGATTATAGTATGGATTCTAATTGCACTGTTATTTGTTCTCCTTTTGGATCCCCATTGGAGGAGTCCCCTGTACAAGCTCTGGCAGCCTGAATGCTACCCCTTGTACTATTGGATTGTTAGTTTAACTTAATCCTGCCTACTTCTACTACTCAGGTTCCTCCTGTGAACCACTGACAAATATTAAACACTTATATTGCTCTGAAAATTCCAGCTTGTCTGTTGGTCTTGTCACTTAACCCTACCACATGGTTCAATTACCAGACAATCAAGATTGAGCATCTTTGTGATTTGTTATCTCAACAAGTCACCCTGTGATTGGAAGGTGAGAGGCATATCAAGGCTTTGCAAGCTGAGCTCTGAATGAAGTTTTAGACAATTTTGGTGAAAGACTAACCCACCAATTTGCTCATATGTTGGCTACTCAATTGTAGCATCATCCAAAAGCAACTAAGCTGCAAGCAAAGAACAACGTTGAATGATTAATAATAATTAGAATTGATTGTAAAATCTAGTTAATGATCTTAGTTATTTTGTAAGATGCAACTAAGCCTCAATATTGTTCAAATTAAGAAAAACTTGTTAGCTGATCAAGTAACATTTGACAAATTAAATTGAGTGAAATTA
>CABFPE010000418.1:604733-618904 GCA_900660155.1 Hofstenia miamia | reverse complement strand
ATACTGTTCTTTCTGATGTGGTCTTGGAGGGGGCATGTAGCTGAGTAATCCTTAGTGGTTTACTGGTGCTTGGTTCACTGTCTAGTGAGTCCATGCTGATGGTCTCTACTGAGTCACCCTCAAATTAGTTCACAGTTGACTCTTTCAGCAATTGACCAGTTGTGGGATCTGTAGATATGTCTGCCTCAAATCACTTTCATATGCATATGGTTCTTTGCCCACTTGCACCTTCCCCAGAAACTCCAATTGTCACACTGCCCTCAAGTTGGCAAAGTGGACTGGAGGGAAAGTTGAGCTGCTTTTCACCAGTTCTTTGCATGCCCTCAAATCAGTGTTGCAGATCTCTGGGGTTTTCACTGGTTCTCAGCTTGCCCTCAAGTTGGCAGTGCAGATCTCCAGCAGGAGAGGCATTATGTCTTTTCATCTCCCTGCCCTCAAATCAGCATTGGGGACTACTTGGATGCCTTCTCAATTTGCGCCTTTGATTAGTCATTGATTTGTTCTTGTCCCTTCCACCTTCTGTCAGATGTTTGGTTTGAGACCTCCTTTGTATTCTTCTTTGTGGGTTTGACATTGTCATCTCCTCAGCTCTTTGGTTTCAGTGCACTCTCTTCCTTAGCAGTTGTTGCTGTTGCATGTCATTTGATTTGCCTAAATCCCATACCTCTGGGTCATATATATATATATTTATCTCTTGCTGCTCACCTGTGCAGCTCTCTCCTTTGTAAATTTTTGTTACCAATGTTCATTTCAAATTCCTCATCAAAACCTTCTTAAAGGAAACTGTCTAATTCACTCATGTCATGCATAATTTCATTTCAATTAATTTGATTTATTTTAATCTCTGTGTTTTGTCCAGTCTCAATTCCTTGATATCTGCTGTTGCTCATTTTAATTTCTGGAAATGCAATAATCTACCATTGTTTAGCATATACTCATTATTTGGTAGTAACTGCATTATTTTATATGGACCTGACCAAATTGTTTTCAACTTTCAGACCTGGTTTGTGTCTGTCAGTTTCATTGGTGTAAATGCATAGACTGTGTCACCTATTTTGTGTGCATGACCATAGATTTTTTTATTATAGTTTTGCTGTTGTCTCATGGTTGATTTCTTTGTGTTGTGGCACATTGTCTCATGTATTGCTGTTATTTGAGTTTTTAATTGATTCACATATTGATTGTCCATCTTCTTGCTTTAGGCAAAATATTGCATTGATAATGGCATTGCTGCCTCTCTTCTGAACATGGTCTTGAATGGCATTATTCCTGTTGTCAAGTGTACAGATGTGTTAGAAAAGTATTTGATCATTTCAATTACTTCTTGCAACTTGTGGCCCCTATTCTCAATGTTGTCACTTTTATCAGTTTGATCAGCATCCTTTTCAATCTTTCTATGGTGCCATTTGCCTGAGGGTGATATGCTGTTGCCCTTTTGCTTACTACTTTCAGCAGACATGACATTTCCTGAAATAGATTACTTTCAAATTGTGGCCCCTTGTCCATTATTATTGTTCCCATGGGTCCAAACTTTAAGATCCACTCTTTCATTACTATCTCCACAGTTGTTTCAGCCATTATGTTCTTCATGGGAATCAATCTTGTGTACTTGGGGAAGTTGTCTACCATTACTAGTAAATGTTGATATCCCTCTTCATCCTTTAATAACATTTCCAAATCTATGTGTATGATTTCATTGGGTTGTGTTGCTATGATTTTTTCCAGTGGTGTTCTGCATTGGGAAATGCTGTTTGTTATTAAAGAGGCATGTTGTACACTTGTTGATTATTTCCTCTGTGACTTTTCTCCCTGCCATTGTGATAAACCTTGCTTTGAAAGTGCTCTCAGTTTGTGTAATGCCTAAATGGCCCTTTTTGTGCACTATTCCTATTAAGTCTCATTTGTAGTATTCTGGTATTGTGATCCTATTGTTCTGTGCTTCCACATATAGGAGTCCATTCTTGTTTCTTTTCCATCTATACCTTTCATAGTAACTTACTGTTAATCTCAATAGTTTTAAGTTTGGTTCCTGTAGCTTTCTTTTGATTTTGTTTAGTATCACATCATCTTTTTGTTTCTCTATGATCTCTGATTCTGATATTTATTCCTTTATTGCAATTGGCAGCACTGCTTGTCCCTTCTTATCAACATTTATCTCTGGCAACTCCTCATACTCTGTATGTGGTAGGAATTGAAATGTCTTTTTCTCTCCATCTTCTTTAGCTGCATCTCTCTGGTCCAGAAATCAGCATTAGTATGCAGTGTCCCTTTTCCGTGTTTGATGGTGAAAGTGAATTCATTTAAGTATTCAATCCATCTTGATACTATTCCTGACTTATCACCTGAGAATTTTTTGAGCCACACTAAGCCACTGTTATCTGTGCAGACTCTGAATTCTCATCTGATCAAAAAGTGTCTGAATTTCTTTATGCTCTCAATCAGGTAAGCATCTCTAGCTTTGTCAACCCATAGTTCCCCTCACTTGGTTTTAATTTACAACTAAAAAACTGTATTGGCACTTCTTTGTTGTTCTTCAATTATCCAAGTGTTGCTCCAATTGCTACCTTACTAGCATCACAGTCTAAGATGAATGTTTCACTGTAGTCTGGCATATTCAGTGATAGCAGTTTGGCTAACACTTCTTTTATATTGTCTAGTTCTTCCTGTTCTTGCCACATCCATATAAAAGGCACTGACTTCCTCATTAGCTGTGTCATCTTGGACATCTTTCCCACAATGTTGGGTATAAATGTTCCATAATAGTTGAAGAACCCCATAATTCTCTGTATGTCTTTCTTGTTGTTTGGCTTCTCTATCCTCTGGATCATATCTCTTGCATTATCTTTCATGCATATTCGCCCCTTCTTGATCACTTGTCCTAGGACTATGATCTTCTCCTTTAATATATTGCATTTGTTTCCATTGATTCTTAAGCTTGCTTTTTCCAGGATCAATAGTGTCCTTTCCAGTTTCTCTAAGTTCTCTTCTATAGTGTTGCTTGTTACAATGATATTGTCAATGTACACATTCACTCCTTCCTCCATTTTGTGTCTCTTGTTCTTTAATACAATTTATATCCATTTGTAAAAACCATATGGAGTTATAAATGCCATCTTTTCAATATCTTCCTCTTCCATTTTAACTTGCCAATATGCCTTGCATAGATCTATCAATGTAAAATATTTGTGCTTACTTGCTTTGTATAGCATGTCTTCTATTCTGAGAAGTGGGTACAAGTCCTTTTTTGTTACTTTGTTCAACTTTTGGAAGTCAATGCATCTGTATTTTTCTCCTTGCTTCACAAATACTGTTGGCGCCACATATGGACTTTCACTGGGTCAAATTATTTTGTTGTTAATTAATTCATTGAGTATTCTATTGTATTCATCTTTCAGCTGCTCTGGCACTCGTCTTACTGGCAGTTTTATCAGCTTGTTCATTGTTGTGATTATCTTGTGTGTTTTGCCTATTGCCTGGCACATGCTTATTTCTCTGTAATTGAATATCCATTTGTGTCTCTCCAGCACCTCTCTGAGTTGTTGTAATTGTGCTTCATTTAGGTGTTGGTATTCCTCCTCCAACAGATTAGGTGTTTTATACTGGTCTTCTTCACTTGCTTTTTTCCCTCTTCCCTTGAGTCAGCTGTGGGGAGTACTTGCTACATTGATGGTTTTCCTGTTTTCATTTGCAAGTCCTCAAAACAACCATACAAACTACTCCGCTCAATGATGTCTTCCACTGTTTTCCAGATGGCTTTGATGCTGGACTTGACATACTTCCCAAGTATTCTTATATTTGTTTTCCTTATATTGATGTTATGATTTGTTGCATTTAGTATTGGTATTCTCTCTTTTCTGTTTTTTATGGCACACTCACTTGATGGCATCTAGACTCTTTTCAAATTGATCCCTTTGTTATCATAGATCATTATATCTGCTGTGATCTCTTCTTCTGCTTTAATTTCATACATCCTCCATTGATATGGCTGCAGCTTTATGTCTTCTTCCATTTCAAATACTATTGTTGATAGCTTTCCTTATAGCTCTTTGATTTTGATTTCCTCTTCCTTCACTTTAATTGTTCTATTGGAGTAGTTTATTACACATCTGTTTTTCATTAGGAAGTTGTTACCTAGTATCACCTCATATGGCAATAAATTGTTGTGAGCGTCTATTACTACTAGTAATTGTTTGAAGGTTGTATTTGCTATCCTGATTTGTACTGCATCAAGATTGCTTTTGTATCTATGTATTCTCTGGATGCATTAATTAGTCTTTGTTTGATCATTCTAAATGTTCTCATTTAAATCCCAGTTTCATTGCACATTTGTCTGTTATTATTGATGTTGCCACTCACATGTCAATTGTTCCCTTTGTTAATATTCCATTTATCATTATCATTATTGTGTTGATATTGTCCAAGTTTGTCATGATTATTATTAGTGCTCAGTCTTTTATAGTTGGTGCTCAAGCTAGTTTTCTGATTCTTCTTCCATTTGGGGATCTTCCAATAATTCTGCTTCAGACTCAATTAAATCCTCATTTTCATAGTATGCTTCCTCTTCTCTGATCATGTTGAATTGTTTTCTGCATTTGTCTTTCCTGTGCCCCTGTAACACTTAAAGTCTCATTCTCGAATTTTCTTTGACTTTCCCTTTTTTTATTTTATGTTGATGAACTTCTCTGTCTTCTTTTTCTTATAAGCTTTGGTATTCCCTGTCTGTGTTTTATAACTGTTTCACCATTCTTTCAGCTTTTCTTTATTCCATACTGCTTTCTCATAGATGAGGGCATTGTATTTGATTATTGCCTGTATGTCTGCAGCTTTCCTAATCATTTGTCATCCACATCACACTTAATTTCAAATTGGTTTTGAATATTCTCTGGCATTCTCTTGCAAATGTGGGAAAAAAGGTCGTATTTTGAATATTTGTTTCCCCTTGAGCTGAGTGTTACCAGTTGCTCCACCTGCTGGATGTAATTTCATTTGCCATCTGTCTTTCTCATCTTTGTTGAGTTCAGTATAATTTGGTATTGATTTTTAAAACTTTCATTTTTGTAGTAGTCTATGAAGTCTCTGATTAACAGTTTGTAGTCTTGTTTTGTATAAGTATCTAAGAGTAGATAGTGTTGGGACACTGCTCCTGCAGAAACCTTACAGCTGCTGCCCATTAGTTTACTTTCCTTTTGGCCATTGTGATCTCAAACATTTGCAGCCATTTGAGAAATGTTGGGTTGTAGCTGGTGATCTTTCTATTGAATTTTGGCAAGGTTGCCTTGCATGGTATTGTGCCATTATCACTGTATTCTGGTAGCATTGAGCTCTTGTAGGTTGGTCTCCTTTATACATTTGTCTGTTCATTTATTGTGAGTTGGTTTGTCACTGCTTTCATAATTTTGTCAATGATTTTTTTATTTTCATCTTCCTCTTCTTCTTCTGCTTCTCTAAATGATTTTTTGAAATTTGTGGGTGACACCTGTAGGCTTCTCTCTCTTAGTTGCTCCACTGTTATTTCATGCATTCTTGTTGCCCTTGGATTTTCCTCTTCATTTTCCCATATTACTCTCAGTTTTTATCTCAGATCTTCTAGCTCTCATCTCTGGTTTTTACATTTCTTGTCTCTGTCCAGCTCTGTTGATCTGAGTTTGTCTTTGAGCTGTTCTATTTCTTGGGCTTGTATGTTGTTGTCTAGAATTAGCTGCCTGTTCATGTTTTCTAATTGTCAGCATATTTTTTCCCATTTTGCATTCTGTTCCTGGAAGCATTTGTTTGATTGTGCTAATTGGGTTGTTAATGCTTTGATATATTCTTGGAAATTTTTGCTCTGGTTCTCCAGGCGATTTTCCAATTCAATTTTTAATTTGCTCATTGTGTTTTTGTTCCCCTGCTCCATTTTCACCATTCTTTCCACCAACAATTGTATCTCAGATCTTAGTATTGTTTCTGTTTCATTTGCCTGTCTTAGAATATTTAAGACTTCACTGGATCCTGTTTCTGGGACAATATGTAGGGTTTCCAGTTCTGTGGGGATACATCTGTTTCAGAACGTGTTCTCCTTGGATCATTGCACTACCTTCATTTCTACTGGAACACCACCATTGACACAAGAGACACCCATACCTCAGATACAGACACATTGATGACACTCATGATAGTGCTGAATGGACTCTGACTTTATGAGAGATTCTACCACACATTCACTAGAAGACTTAACCACTTGCATAGAAATTGTCACATGAGTTTGAGGCTTCCCACATTGCAGTTCTTCTGACTATGAGACAAGGTGGTCACCCAAAGAGAAGTTCTCATGCAGCTAACCAGAACCCCACAATATGCTGAAGTACAGAGTTGGGACAACTTGCTAGCCATCAAAATGATTAAAGCCACACAGAGAGTAGTGTCCAGGCCACCCTTACAACTGTTGCCACAGAATTAAATTGAGCAAGGGGCGTGTAGAGTCACTTGGGGACTTTTGCAAACCTTATATATTTTTGATTTATTTCTTATTTTGTAATTTGTGTTAATTACATTACTTCAATGTCAGCTCCTTTATTTCAAGCCTACAATGCTATATGTATGTCCCCTCAACACTGTGGTATGTGTTTTTATTGCTCAACTGAATTTGTGAGGGAAGCATGATTGTAGGATTTTTGAGTTGTAAACAAAGACAGGTAATTATTTTGAAACTATGTATAAATAGGAGCAACATTGTAGCAAAGCATAATAGAGTTTACCTTACTTAAACTGTGTTCAACTCTCTTACACATTTATATTTTTTCTTTACTCAGCTGATTTATTGATAATGATTGTGTAAGTTATGTGTAAGTTAGTTATAAGTGAAACATGTAGAATATATACATATTTTGTCTTATTTTAAATGTGGGTTTTACATTTTACCACACTAGGATAAATGTTTAGTTTTTTGATTCTGAAAAGGACAAAGTTGTTTTATAATGTAAACTAGACATTGCATTTTTTTACTTACGTCTTTAAATTCTAAACATTATATTATCAAATCTCTTTCTTGTTTAATTTCAATGCTTTATTGTTTAATATTTTACGAATCAAAATTCTGTTTTTATACATAAACCATGTTTACTCTTTCTGAAAATGTAGTTTGCTTTTAACATGTAACTCTATATTTCACATGATTGTAAAGTTATCTGATTTTATTCATAAAACCATTTTTACTTTTTCTAAATAGTTTGCTTTTATCATATATTATACCTGTAATGTCTAAGTATAATTGTAGCATCATCCAAATGAAATCATAAATAAGCTGCAAACGTTGCAAGAAGAGATTAAGATCAAAAAGAAGTAGATTAAAAATATTGTAATTAAATCAATTAGTGTTATTTCAGATTTATTTGTAATATGCAACCAAGAAACAATATGTGTCAAAAAAGAGATATTTGTGTCTGTTGATAAAAATACTTTTTGACTAACTGATGCTTTCATTATTTTCAGCCGCCATCTTGGCAGAAAGTTCAAATTTAATCAACAGGTACTTCTTTTGGAAATACTATAAATAGATTAAAAACCTTGTAAGAAGTTGATAAAGAATTTTATTCAGAATTCTTATTTTGCTTCATATTAACGGTTTGATTATTTACTATAATGTCGAGCTAATCAAGCAGTGTTTAGTAGTGGTCTGGATACATCACAGGGAAAGATTCTAGGGTCTCTGTGCCAGATCACGAAAGTGCACATNAGTGAGCAGTTAATTCCAGGTTACATAAGTTAACAGAGGAAACTAGTCAAGCAGTAACAACAAGTAAAGCCTTACCCACAAAAACACAGCTAACATTATAAAGTAACAGTAGATAAACAGTGATAACACCTGGTAGAGGATATTACATAATGAATATATTATCACTGTANATTTTGCTTCATATTAACGGTTTGATTATTTACTATAATGTCGAGCTAATCAAGCAGTGTTTAGTAGTGGTCTGGATACATCACAGGGAACGATTCTAGGGTCCCTGTGCCAGATCATGAAAGTGCACATATGTTAGGTGTAGGGGTTTTCTCTCGATTAGCCGACTAGCATTTCACTTCTACATGTATTAAATAATTGATTGTCAGCAAATGGTTGGATAACTGAACATTAGGAAGTATATTAATATTATTTTAGATCCAAATTAATGACCTATATTCAACTGATAATGTGACTGTACATGTAGTAAATTATAAATGTAGGTTAGGAAGTTGTTTGAACAGAATATATTTAAATAAGCCAATATATTTTGGTAATGGCTACATGTAATGTTTAATGAACAACTAGTAACAGTTCAGGTTGCAAAGTGGTATAACACTTTCACACAATAGAGTTTAAGTCGAATTGTGTCATGTCTTGAGTAAGCACTAAGCTAATGTAGGGCACACATAAGCTATGTTGATTGAGCTGAGAAGTGGCACTCAAGCATTGGATGGAATGGTGAAACTGGATGTGGAGATCCACTTTGGGCAGATGCCCACTAGGAGATCATTATAGAGATTACCACATGGCTTCGTCACCTAAAAAGTGAGCAGTTAATTCTAGGTTACATAAGTTAACAGAGGAAACTAGTCAAGCAGTAACAACAAGTAAAGCCTTACCCACAAAAACACAGCTAACATTATAAAGTAACAGTAGATAAACAGTGATAACACCTGGTAGAGGATATTACATAATGAATATTTTTTCTATTGTGGGAAAATGAGTTAAATCATGGATTTTTTTACAATTAAATAGCAGTGTATTTGAAAAACAAGGTATAGCCTTTGCATGTAATGTTAATGTGTTAGAACATTGTACATTGACCCTGTAAGCAGTTGAAATATATGGAAAATTTTTATGGATAAACCTGGTCAGCAAATAATGATGGGTGTGTATATGGGTCTGAGAGGGCTTTGAAAATGAAATGTGGTCATTTACATGTAATTTAAGATTCCAAAAAAACAAATTATACATTGTACAAAGATATTGTAAGCAGTCAAAATATATGGAAAATTAGTAATCAAAATATGGTGTGAAAGTATGTGTGTAATTAAACATGTAAAATTAGCAGTGTGTGGTATAGCAAATTGTAAACCAAATAATGTGTGGTATAGCAACATGTGATATAAATCAGTCACTAAAGCAAAACATAAAATTATGAATCATTGTAAACTAAATTGGCCCTAACATTTAAATGACATATATATGAATCATTGTAAAAGTAAATCACCCCATAAATGTCACAAAGCAGTGAATCACTAATTAAAACCCTCCTTGAAAATCCATTAGTCAGGAAACTTAATAATGTCAAGTATGTAATGTCACTAATTAAACTGCTCATTGATATCAGTGAATCAGCCAAATGTCATAGGAGTTATGAGAACTTCAGGGTGTACCATTGGAACCAAGTTTCCCTTATTATAACAACTGATGAGCATGTTGGTGTCATCAATACTGAGAACACATTAAACACAGTTTATTTGCATCAGCTTTTAATCAATAGTATATGATTTAATAAATTTTGGTAAAACTATATTTAGGTTCAATTACCACAATTGTTACAGATCATTTCACACAATTTGAAAGTTCATTGACACAGGAATTATTGCATCAACTTGAAATTCTTCATGAACATGTGGCTCCTTATCACCAGTAAAGTAATGACACTGTTGAGCATTTAAACAAAACACTAATTAAACTCCATAGGATCTGGCCATACCATTGCTCAATGGTAGACAAATGGATAGCTGCAATGTATTACTTCAAGCTCAAATGTATGAACTTATTTCAGAAAAACGTGATCCCAATACTATAACCAGCATTCATGTTTCTTTTTCCTATTCACAGTCAGTCAACACTCTAAACAAAGTCAACAACATTTGGGAATCAATTAAAGCTGATAGACCTACCAATAATGCCTGGCCAGTGATTACAATAACATCTCCTTCACAGACATACAAATATTCTATAGAATGATTACTAACTGTGGAGCAACACTCTAGAAATCTCTGATCATACTAATTTCCAGTCAATGCTTTGTGAAGAACCCCATGCTCCCAATGTCAATTTATGTTCAGCACTATGGTTAATTTATATACATCTTAATATATCTTACTGAGGATTTGACATTAACCTTACCTTTTCTGAAAAGCAAATTTCACAAAATAGCTATCATTCCTATCTCTGCTAGACTAAAAAATTGGAATTATTTGGTGCTTCACTTTTAATGTTGCCACTAGCAAAAAATATCAAGCTCACTACAACATTTGAAAAATACTACAGTTAAATAATCAATTGTGAAAACCCATTAGAAACTCTACCTATTATTTTAATCAGCAACAAACTTGCAATAGAATCTCAAGATGTACACATTGTTTCTGACAATATATGATAATACATGTGGGGAGCCACCAGCAAAACAAAATATGTAACATAAGCTGATGAGTTCTCTCCTCTATCAACAACACATTTACAGCAGCAAATTCCTCATTCTAAATAGGCCTACTATAAAATGTCACAATGATGTCTATTAGTGATTGTTTCAAGCAATATTTCTACAGAGGTTGAAACCCATTCATTAGACATTGATGCAAAAATGACATTGCTTATTGCTATTAAAGGATTCATATTATATCTAAAATTTTATCATTTGTTCACATGAAAGCTTAATAGTCATTGCAATTCAATATTAATCTCAAATTGAATGGAAAACTCCAAGTTCTCTAATTTTGTGAAATGCATCAAACTCAACTGGAAGCTCTTTGCTATGCAACACACCTCACTAAATACTCTGATATTCCTTCATTGAATCACCCATGTGTGATAGCTCTGGTAAAAGTAGCCCAATCTCTTATAGAACCAGAAAGAGTTATACTGGTGGACTAAAATCCATAGCCCAGTTTTGGCGGTGGTGGCATATGGCATAATGACATTCCTGGAACTTTCACTTCAGTTATTGCAATTTCAATATCAATCTTATGAATTTATTTCAATTGTAATTTGGTGAAATGAAATGGTGCTATTTATATTTTAGTTTAAATTTCTAATAATTTTGAATCATGGTAAAACTGTTGCAGAAACAAATTCTGTACCTGCCAGCTATTTGCCTATATTTTCTATGGTATGATTTGTTTACTGATACCAGTTAACTTTTGAACATATATATATATATATATATATATATATATATATCTGAGTATTGTTCATTTATTTCTCTTTAGTTTATTCTCAGTAAATTTGTTTTACTTATATTTTCTTTGACTTATACTTTTATTAAAATATGTGTTTCTAATTCTCCAACTGATGAATTGACTGGCATGTCTCTTTAACTAGGTTAGGTGTACAGCAAGGGCTTTTGTACTACTTATCATTTGTAATGAAAATCATTATTATGGCTTTTACCTAAGTTGCACAGGATTAGAAATGCACTGAGCTTAAGGTCTTTTACTTAGCATTTAGGTTCACCACTTGCTCCCAAGAGTTAGGGCTTCTTATCTCTAAATCTAATTAGGGCTCTAGTTTTATATGACTCTTCTAAAAGTTTATCTGTATTGGGTCAGCTGAGTGTGGACACTCTTCCTTAAAATGATCTCTTGTTTACTTTTAATTTTTATTGGGATAGGGTATAATAACAGGAGGAGTTCGTCAATTATTTGTAGCATCAGTCCATCCATCAATATGAGGAACATGTAAACACGACCATGCGCTATTGAAATCGTCAAAGGAAATCAACATGAGGAACAGATGTAAACGCGACCATGTGCTATTGAAATCGCTTGACGAATTCCTCAAGTTGAATCAGTGTAAACAGGGCTTTAGAGTACAACCTATTTATGAGATGCCATTTGGCTTTTAGTATTGCGAACATTATATTTGTTTTATATGCCAGTTGATAGTAGTATATGTTACCTAGTTGAATTCCTCATCTTTTGTAATTACAATACAATAATTTAGTAGGGCGTGAGAGGTCTTTATTATTCCATACTGCATTATTTATTGCGGCTTGAATTGAATTTTTTATTGTTAGAAGCGGTTAAAATTGAATTTTATATAATAACTTAGTTAACAATAATACATTCGTGGCATTGGCCTTGCCATAATTGGCATTTTCCGATTTGAAATGTAATTGATTAATAATTTATTATCACTTAGAAATGCATCATTATCAATAGAATTTATACCGGATATCTTTAACTCTACGCCTAATAATAATATTTAATTGTAATTGCATGTACATTCAGTAGACCATTCTTTCGCTTTATTTATGTCTGTGTAAATTGGTTTTGTTTATTTATCGAAAGTCCGCTAATTCTACTAAATTCGTCCAGGTGTTTGAAGTACTTAACTAGGCTATCTGAATTTGATTCGATTAATGTAATATCATCGGCAAATGGAAGATATTTTATTTCTATGTCGTCATAAATAAAGCCGTGAATTTGGTGTGAATGCCGTATTAGGTTCAGGAAGGGTTCTACTGTGAAATTAAACAGTATGCATGACAAGGGGCATCCCCGTCGGACGCCTCTCTGCACCTGTACTGCTGGAACACAGAAAACCATTGATTAGTAAATAAGATTTATTGTCAGGTAGACCGAGCTATTCTAGTGTATTAAACAAAAATTCGTGATCAATTGAGTCGTTGTTGAAATGTTTAATGAAGAGTTCCTCGCCTTTATAAAGCCAGTTTGCGTTGCATATATGTAGTCTCAAAAGTCCGTGTCTACGAATTAAGGATATGTGATAGAATTTTCAGATCAAAGTTTAATAGAGATATAGGTCGCCAGGACTTTGAATGTTCTAAATCTTCCCCCTTTTGGCAATAATCTAATTAATGCATTGGAAATACTATTAGAAATTTGGCCGGATTTTAAAATTGATTCAAATATGAGTAAATAATGCAGTGCAAGGATCGAGCAAGAAGTCTTATAGAAGGCAGCATTAAAGCCATCTATTCCGGGAGAATTTTTTAGTATATCTATTGTTAAATGTATTTCGTCAATGGATATGCTCTGTTTTAGAAGATTGTAATAATCTATATAAATTTTGAGATAGATTAAACTCTCATTTTGAATGCTGGCCTCGTATTTTTTATACAGATGTTTGTAAAAATCAGTGAAAGTGTTAATAATATCCTCTTGATTGTCAGAAATAGTGTTATTGCTTAATTGAATGCGTTCGATATTTAGCTTATCCATCGACTTTTTTACGTAGTTTTTGATGTCCTTAGTGCTGCCCTCATCGACCTCATGCTCGATGTTTTTGACATATTCGAGTTCGTAGGCAAAGAAATAAATAAAGAAAAGGTATAGACCAGTTTCAGTTCCATGTTCTTTAAACGTTCTTGTGTAGCATCACTGGTTTTAGCGTTAGAATATTAGCATAATTCAAGTAACATCTATCATTTGATGCGTAAATAACAACTGTTTGTAACCCCTGACAGTGAATTATGTAAAGAAAACTGCATATATAAATTAATGATTTAGTAATACCATTCAGCTGAGAGATAGTATACCTAAGCTTTGAGCACTCTAATAGTAGTTTAAGCCACCATAATCCAAGAGAGTTTAGCCATTTTATTTACAACAAATACAAAGTTATTTAGAGACTTCACTCTGCAAACATATAATATGCCCAATACCTGCTGAGAAAAACTTCATTATAAACCGTCTGAAATTAAATCATTTAAGTTAAATTTATGGAATCGTAGATATTCAAATAGAACAAGTGACAACTGATTTAGACGTTCTAAGATCAATAATAAATAGAGTCTCAGATAAATCATTTTGTAGCCACTTTAAATCGGTAAAACGGAATTTGGAAGTAATTATTTTAAACGTAATAATTAATAATTGTATGCTCGCTTATGATTTATATTGAAAAAACCGAACATATTCACCATTATATATCTGTCAACAAGATGAAGAGCATTTATAGAATTTTTTTATTCTCATGTGAAACATTTTCGAATTGCAGAACTTTTCAACTATTGGGTTTAAATTAAGAAGATTTCAATAAATTGATTTATTTTATTATAAACTGATCGATTTTAAAGCATAGAACATTCATTGAAAAAATTTGAAATATTTTGTAAATTTTATTTATTATTTGTAAGTCATTTGCTCACATAGAGGAGCTATTAGAAATATATATAAATATATATATAAATAAATATATATATATATATATATAT
>CABFPE010000418.1:588803-600139 GCA_900660155.1 Hofstenia miamia | reverse complement strand
CACATTACTAAAGCAGAAAATATCAGTTACAACCAGTAATGCACCCATTATAAGATCACACATAAACATTAATTTTTCAAAATAGGCAAAATGTATAACCTTTAGCTAATCTTCCCGAATTTCGTCCCTTTAGTTACATGCGATAATAATTTTTTAATAGTCTGCAATGACATTTAATATAGGCTGCTGCTATCTCATGAGAAGCCTCGATAGTTAATCCTTGTAAAGTTTATTTATTATATTAAGAGGTTGCCACACTTAACTTTTCACATGAATTCTTTATTGAAGATTTGAATATCATGTAATTATTTTTGTCAGGCTCGTCCTATTAGGTAATTAAGAAGTAGTATTATTTATATTTACTCCATGTAAATTAAAAACATTAATTTACCAAGAAAACTTTAATATTTGAGGAAATTTTTTAAAATATTAACAAAATTTTAATGAATGTTGAGGTTTGAACTCATTACATTTTGGCAAAATCCATACATTTCTGAATATTTTTAGTGAGACGCGCTGCCAGGAGCTACGTTAAAATTTTTCAACTAGCTTTCATAAATTTTTATTAGATTTTTCATACAATAATTCAATTAGCGTTGATTTTGCATGCATAATAAAATGAAAACCGAAGCCCGACGTTGTTGAGCTTTTCTCTTTAGATGTAAGTTGTAAGTCTGGAAGACGATAAATTATTACTGTGCATGTACAATTTGTATTTTCTAAGAAAACTAAAAATAAATTTACATTTTTTAGAATGGCTCAAGTACTTGATGATGAATTAGTGCTAAAGATCAGAAAGTTGTATAAGCATTGCGAGTTGAACACCCATGCAGAGCAAACTACAATAGTGAATTTATCAATGTCTTCATATCCACTCTGCTATAAGCACACGAGCGACGTAAATTTAAGAGATATCACCGCATTCCAAGGGCTATTTAATTCCAAAATCTCCGTTGACCTATCAGCACAGTATGATTACAAGCGCATGAAACATGAATGCATGCAGAAGCTTGCAGATATGTATGATTGGCGTCCTATAGCAAAACAAATGCCCGATCTCTCAGATGAAGGCTTGGATGATATCACAACAAAAGTTCTTCAAAGATTTCACGAAGTTCAGGAATTTGTTTATAAACTGTATGATTCATTTTCTCAGACACTCAAACGAGTCTTAAACGACTGCACGTCAGAAAACTATTTAATGATACTAGGAAGTCAGATTAGTATGGCGCTTCAAATTGAATTTTTAAAAATGCACAAGTCTTCACTTGTAAATGACTGCACAGTCATAGTTAGGATGTTAACTAATAAAAAACAGGACATTCGAAAATATCAAAAACTCTCTGAATTTTATGCAACCAAACACAATATTCGGGAAGAACTAATAAAGAAGATAAATTTTGAAGGTGAAAGCAAACAGCTGCTAAAGCTATTTATTCGTATAATTTCCATTTGTGTAAATAACTTAGTAAAAAAAACCTATGTAACTATCGCTTGGAGAGAGGAATATTTGAAGATTTTGACATTCACACTTATAATTGCACATAAACTACAGCTGAAAATTGATAAAAAGATTAATTGCAAAAAAATTGCTCGTATTATTAATCAAACTCCAGTGATATCTATAATTGGTGACTTTTGTATAAATGCTCATGATGTGATATCAAATCTGGAAGGCTTAGAAGTGAACAAACACTTGGTGTATGATTTCACCAGCAGATTCTGCGTCGGATGGATTCAAACTAGATATCACGCATTTCTTAACAGTTTCCTCAAGCTTTTCCCAATGTTCTCAACAGAGGACGACTTTGAAAGCGTTAAGAACAAGTTACAACTTTTGAATGATGTGTACATAGAAATTTGGGACTATTTTTGCTTTAGACAGCATCGAAGAACAGTAGGTGATAATGATCCCATCAATGAAAATGATTTGTACTATTTCTTTAAGTGCATACTGATGTTTTCGGAATTGAAATTTCAACTCTACAATAACAAGAAAATGATGGAAATAATGTCTTTTCACATAACTAAGCACTTCAAATACTGTGCAGACCACTTTTTATTACCTTTGAATTCCTCAAAGAAATTAAAAGACTGGAAGCATGATTTTGATCATCTGGAAGAAATATCCAAAATTCGTATTGAAGACGTTTCGTCAATTGCACCATCGATAACACACTTAACTGTGATACAAACTACATGTCAAATGTACTTTGCAACCAAGCAAGCAGACAAAAAATTTGCCAAATTATTCAATAAAAAATTCGGAAATGAACTGAATTCTTGGATTAGATATTTAATGATGCCGAATGAGTTGGAACATTCATACAAGTTAAATGATTTTTATGAAACACTAATTGCAAATGGGTTTATTGTTCCAACAGAATACACAAGTACAAAGAATATCATATTTTCCTTCGTGAATTCTTTGACCAGCAATGGATTTCTTTTCGGGAGAGATGCATTCTTTCTTCTTAAAATATTGGATGACTCATCAGCAGCTCTGCTTTCAAAGCATAAATCACTGCACTTAGTACATGAGTCTGTTGTTTCCACGAAGTTTTGCTTCACCAAAATTCTCAACGAAGTTTCAGAGCAACTTTTCCAATACCTAAGATCGCAATCTGCAATGCACGTGATCACTAACAGGTATATGAAGCAACTTTCTAAATTCATCAGAACTGAATTCCCTGAAAAGAAACAATTCTTTGATGCTCTAGGCTTTCCGGTATTTTATATTAATGGTGAAGTGTATAATATCCGTTTAGTAGTTAGGCAAAGATTGACAGAACTCTTTTCTGATTCATTGAATTTTGCAATTGCGTACTGTTTAAATCAAAAAATATCCATGATAGGTTTGCTCTCGAATGTATTAGAAGCACACTTCATTCTTCACAAACTATTGTGCAGCTATGTGCCAATGAATGACTTTGAAACATTTCTCCTTGAAAATAATGTCAACGAGAACATATTTTCTTACATATGCACAGAACTTACAGACAAAATGTTCAATAGATGTCAATACAACTTATCAACCGGAAGATTTGTCTATTGTGGCACACAACTTCAAGATGATGTTGATGAAACTGATAGTGCGAATAGCACAATGTTTGGTTCAGAAGAATTAGACGCCCAATTATTGAACTTAGTAAAACAACAAGAAAACTTCATTGGATCTTTCCATTTTGAAGTCATTCTTTCACTCTTGAACATTGCCAACTTAGAGAAACTTTTTGATACCCTCTGTGAATTTTGTATCAATGAAATTACAGAACTTTGCGAGCAATATATATTTCCTTTGTGGGAACAGTTGAATATTAAGAATTTAGAGCGACCCAAAGCGATCTATACTGCTGAAATCTTCACAGAAAAACTTTTTGCAATGTACAGCAGAATTATGAAACAGGAGTACAAGGATAAACTTTATGAAGAGATTTTCCCAAAGTTCTCTGTTGTGGGAAATTGTTTAGCCTTTGTTATTGGTCTCACAAATTCCATGAAAACTTCATCTTCCTTACTACACAACAATATTTCTGGGATGAAAAAGCTATCAAAGTATGATATATACTACATTTTATATAAAATTAAATCTGGATATATGAAGCTAATTCTTTACCAACAATTTTTTACGCATCTTCTTAGAAAATAAACCTAGCCAACTCAGTGGCAATTTTTTTAAATAAATTTTCCGGCATAGAGAATTTAGCGGAAAATTTTAGAATGCTGAAAATTCAGTGGTATGTTAAAACAAATCTATGATGAATTTCATTCCAAATCGATTTTATGTTATTCCAGCACTTTGACAGTCCATTTTTATAAAAATCTCATTTTACGACTTTATATTTTGAACATAGCAATTATCTGATTGGTACAATATAATATTGGCAAATAACCATGTGTGGATTATGGTTATTTAATTTGCAGTTCTTTGTGGGTTCGCAAAAATGTCGAAAAAATTTAAATTAATATAAAATTAAAAATTGCATTTCGTCTTAAAATATTTCAAAAGCAGATTCGTTATTATTAAATCTATTCGACATATAGACTTGTTAACCTCTTCGGACATAGGGAGGGATGACTTCCTCGTCCTTATATAATTCTTAGTTGGATAATGACATTAAAACGAAATCTTGCGAAAATATTCTTCACTATAAATTTAAAGTGTTCAGATATCCATACCATCATTACTTGTGATGGCATCATCAAATTCAAATATTGGGGGTTCTTTAAAATAATTTATGTAATGTTTTTAGCAGGTGGGAATGATCGAATTAATTAGACCTCATTTTTCTTATTTTACTATTATACTTATTGTTTTCATACTAAGAATAATAATACGTTTTGCAAAAATTGGAATACTATTTTGTCGGTTAAAAAACAATACCATGCATAGAATAAGCAAAATGTATAAAATATTTTTAGTAGTTATGACCTCCAATAAAAGCTATTAATTTTCAAAAAGTCTCGCTAAGAAACCTGAAGAGTTTTTGAGTAATATTCAAAAGATTATTGGGGGAGAGATAATTCCCCAGGTCGAGCAGGGTCAACATCTAAAAGCAACAATAAACGAATTCATTTTAGGTTTGAAGAGTTTCCATCAACGGTTTCTGAACTTATACTTCGCCCATTATTCGCACAAAATGAATTTTTCAATTGCCAAATACAGCAGTTCATCTCAAGATTGCGTAGTTTTCTTCTCTCCAAAGACAAAATAGGCGCTCAAATTACAATCAAGGAGAGCATTAACGATAAAATTGAATTTTATCGCGTTTGGGGCGTCTATCACTTCCTTTTTTGCCATATTGAAGACACTCAAATACCGTTTGAAGAGCTTTCTGGCGATGGTGTATATTTTGGCGCCTGTAGTATTCTTTATCTACTTCGCCAAAATCGGCGTTATCAATTTTTTGACGTCTGTGCTATAATTGAAAATATGTTTGAGTCTGATAAAAGAAATCCCAAATTGAAGGTGACGGAAAGAATGAAGACATTTGTTAGAAGAATTCAAATCTACAGTCAGCTCTCAGATTCTGTTTTTTCTATCTTGAGCAATACTTTTCAGCACCCAAAGGAAATCCATGAATCATTCATGCCACCGACTTTTGAATCTTACTTATCGAGCTTAGAAGACTTTTAAGGTTTTAATTAGTTAAAACTGAATGTTTATGATATCACAGTAATGAAGTGATTCCAAGATTATATTTATCATTCCTATTTTTATAAGCTACGCATTGAACATGTCCAAAACAGGTTATTGCAAAAATATTAAATGCAAATCTGCAAACAAAAACTTTTTACAAATATATATATATATATATATATATAAATACTATGTTAAACTTTCAATGTCACTTGAAGGCATTTGTATCAGTACTTATAAACAAGTGCCGTTTTTTGGCTTATGTCATTGATGTAGATAGAAATATGATGGAACCAAACACAGTGAACTGAGGCACTCCAAGGTCAGTTGTAATATATTTTGATTTTTGCAATTGAGTATAACTCGTTGGCGTCGTTTTTAGGGAAATTTATTTTTAAATTAATAGTTTTGTTATCAAATTATAATGCATTAATTTGTACTTGAATATGTCAAAATTCATGGAGCTAAAAGCTTTGCCAAATCAAGAATGGCAGCGGCACTACAATTATTAGAGGCTAAATTTGTTCCTATTTATTGTGAAAGTGGTAAAATTGCATCTTTAGTGATAAATAGTGCTAATATTTGTAATAATAATAATAATAATAATAATAATAATAATAATAATAATTATTATTATTATAATAATGATTGTGGTGATGATGATGATGATGATGATGATGATGATGATGATGATGATGATGATGATGATGTTGACATGATGATGATCGCAATAATAATAATAATAATAATAAATATAGAAAATAGTGTAGAATAGGAGTCACAATGGTATATAGGTGACGACGATGAAGAGGATGGGGAAGATAATTGATTTAAACAGCTGTACTAAGATACTCACATTTTAAAAGCAATGAGAGGCAGAAGATAGACAAATATGGGGAATTGGCGGAGAAATGAGAGGAATCTGAAAAAGTTGAAGTAATATTATAATAGTAAGTAGTAAGAACACTAGGAGCAGGAAGGAAGAAGCATAAGAGGTACTTGGAGGAATTTGGATTTCCAAGGTTTCGAGAGATTGCGATAGAAAAGGTAGCAATGTCAGCAATAATCAGAGTTCAAAGAACAATATCCGAACACCTTGCGAGCTTTCGAAGTTGAGAGGCATGCCAAACTCAGTATATGTAAAGAAAAGCTATAAAATCTATGATAGTAATACTTCAGTGAGCTATGAATTTATTAAAAGATGTGATTATTCTTGCTTTGGCAATGCGGAACAGAACTACGAAAGTTGTATTGCTTGTCATTTTCTTCGTATTTATTTCAAGATCTTGCAGAAATCTTCAAATTGCAAATTCTTAACAAGCTGTGCTGACCCAAATATGTTCCATAAAATAGAGTTACTCCGGTACCATTTTGAGGCTCTCCGCATTTTATGGAAGCTATATAATTTGGATTTCCTCTATATAATAGTAACCCAACACTCCCCACTCCCCCTAATGACATGAATCTGCCTTTTAGTTAAAATGTATAGGACACAACAACACATGATTTGGAAATGAATAAAATGTTAATATTGATTTGCCAAAACTTAATGTGATATCTTTGACAACCTATATCTGTTATCACCAAACCTCTGAATATTTAAACTCAACCAAACATCTAGTAGTCACGTGTGTTAGAGTTAAAATTTTTATATTTTTCTTAGAAATATAATAAAGTTTAATTATTTTTAATGTCATAATGTCACATAATTTTGAATAATGGGTTTTGACTCCCACAAAAAGAGACCCTATTTGGGTTCTTACAATTAAAGATAAATATTCTTCGGTGACAGAACTACGCCCACCGCATTAGGATGGCCAATTCAGATTACGTTGATTAATTCATTACCAATAGATATTCTAAGGGTTTTGTAAAGAACCTGATTTTGACATCCAATTAAAATGGGAGTTTGATGTTTTTATTAAAGTATATTAAGTCTAGTAACTGTTCTAGATGATTTTCGCGAGATTATGACAATCTGTCATTACTTATATGCTTTCATCAATTCAATACCTGAAGTCAGATTCAGGACACTAGCATATATTGTTTCAACTCATCAATTTGGCATTTGAACAAACATATATATTCTATCAGCTATAAGTAAGTTTAACTTAAAGCAAATTGCTGTAATTCACTCGTTGATATGCCGATCTTGCACGATGAATATTTCCTTAAAACTCATTAGTCATTCATTACATTCCTAATTTCAGATGGTGAAAATGTCTAATGCCTATAGAAAGAAATACTAACATCCACTATTACTTTCATTGTCCATTAGCATTTTAAATATCTTTATTAGTTCTTGAGTTATAAGGGTTTGAATTTTCTCGATGAAGACATAGATTTTAAAAAATCCCCGTAGTTGTTTGAGGTTGAAGAATAACGTTTTACCTAAAGTAAGAACATTTTTCCCTTTTATAGATGCATCTGCATTCAAAATTGATGCAGGATCCTTAGATTTACAAAAATAATGACTGTGCAGTACGCGTTATAGCAACCATTTATTGCAGCTAAAAATCTTTCTAATATAAAATTTTTTATTAGAAATTATAAATGCTTGCAACAGCGCGCTACTTCATAATACGAAAACATTGCTATTAAGCAGATTGCTATTATGCATACCGCAATGTATATATATATATATATATATATATTGCATAATGTATATATATATATATATATATAATCAAATGTGTAAGACAGTAAAAAATTTAGACCGGTTTCGATTACTAAGAATCATCATCAGTATGACAAATGCGGTAAATACATATTTTACAATAAACTACACTAGAGTAAATTATAAATTTGTTGCATGCACAATAAATATAGAATTATTGATGTTGTTTTGCGTTGTTTGTTAAGTAATTTTCTTTGTTTGCAGCTTTAATAAAAATGTGTTGCCCAATTGCAAAGAACATCTTCAATAACAAAGATTTTATCCCTAAGAAATTAGTTTCTTCTGTAATTTACCAATATGAATGTGATTAATACAATAAATCTACATCGGAAAAACTAAGAGACATCTGGGAACAAGGATGAAAAAACACCTAAGACGACATTTAAATTCTGAAATTTACTTACATCACCATGAAATCAAGGAAGAAAATTTTAAGATATTACTAAGATCAAAACATCATAAAATTTGTGAACAAATTTTTATTAAAGCTGCAAACAAAGAAAAATTACTTAACAAACGACGCAATATAACATCAATAATTCTAGATCTATAGTGCATGCGACATATTTAAAATTTCCTTTAGTGTAGTTTATTGTAAAATATGTATTTACCGAATTTATCATACTGATGATGATTCTTAGAAATCGAAGCCGCTCTAAATTTTTAACTGTGTTACATATTTCAATTATTTGGAAGCTCAGTATACTTAAATTTAAATAATATATATATATATATATATATATATACTTTTTTAAAAGACTTGTCATGGGATGAGTTTTTGCATATGAAAAAGGAAAATGTTAGTTTTTGAAATAAATATAAAAAAACTACACTCCTCAATAAATTTCATGTATTCAAATTGCAAGGAATTTTATGAAATTTAAATGGCTTTGAAATTTGTTTTATATTCTTTAATAAATCAAAAGTGAATTTAAGAAATGGTAAGAATTACAAAATTTTTGACGTCATAAACATCTTCAGTTTCTCTAACAAATTGTGTTTTTTAATTGAGAAGCCAGCAATCTCACTCATTTGCTTGCATTGAATAATCGAAGAATTCAACCTTGAATATTATGTTAGCATCCATGATTTATCTAGCTTAATGTAGGCTTAGCACTTGGTATATTGGACACAATTATTTTGATTTGACACCAGACATTTAACTCAAATATGGTATTTATTGACAAATTTTATAAGCTTTTCCAGCAACCAGGGGAAGAACCTTCATAATAAATGTTCAGATAATCAAGAAGTCTAATCCCATCAGAGATGAAACTGGGTCCAGAAATAGGACCCAGATGCAACACACCCCTAATTTAGTCATATTCTTACCTAACACAAACCAAATATTCAGAACCAAACCCGATTTTGTGCATACTCTACATTGAATAAGAAAATAATAAATAAAACTAAAGAATCTAAGTTAACCTGTGCTTTGAACGTGCGAGGCTAGAAGTACTAACCGTAATTGCTTTGAATATGATTGGTTGAACACCTAACTAGTAAACAAAGGGGGCTCTATATTTGAGAAGTGATATTTTTATGTTACATTTTGACTAAATTTTGTTATTCAACAATTAAAATACACCACCACAAACCATAATATAACTTTAACAAGAGAGGGGGTTAACAAAATGAGGTGAGCCTCCACCTCCTTGAGCACCCCAATTTGAACAGATTTACACATTGATTGGCGCCATATAAATTGAATCAAGTGACAATGACCTAACTTACCCTTTCCTCTGATACCTGAAAGCCATTACTTATATATTTTCACTTACGAAATGAAATGTGCGTGGTTGGCAAGATCAATGATTTTTGCCAATGGGTCATATTATTAAACATGGATGAATCGGGATAAATTAAAATGACAGGTGAAGAAGAAGCGCTTCTCTATCTCTAGGTGTTTTTCGTTTTTAATAACTGCAGGATAGAATTAGTAAAATTGTAGTATCTACATAGTCTAGATATGCATCTCGCGTTGACTCACTCATCAGACACTCGCCTTGATATATCCAAATGAACAGAAAATAATATTCCTGTAGTAATTGAATAATAGAAAGATTTGTATAAATTTTTACTAATGTGTGAAAATCAAATGAATGTGAATTTCTGAACTTTACTCTATTTTTTAAAAATTTTGTCTTAAATAGGGGCGTGAAATTTTGAAATCTTAATTTTGGTATAGGTACACATTAATTTCAATATTACATTATGAAAATATAAAGTTTTGACTAATTGTAATCATAGTTTGTAAAATCTGAATAACTAAAATTTTGCTAAAATTTAGAATAGGTTCATTTCTTTGAATACTTTATTTAATTATTTATATTTAAGAAATTTTCACAAACTCTATTCAAATACACAATCTCAGCATAATACTCTATAGGTCATTTATGAAATAGTTCATTGCAACACAAATATATGGTAATATACATGAAAATCTTCCAAGAAATTTAACATGTCACATGTATAGGAAAAATAATTAAATCTCAGATGAGGTTTGCACATCCATTTGCAATTCTGTTGATTTTAAAAATTTGGATATTTTACTTTTCAAATTAGAGAACAACCTAGGGCTTATTGCTTGAGAAGTAAAAAAGCAGTCCTCAAAAGTTTATTTGAATCAACTTTGCTAATAATATAGAAAATTTTTTGTATATGGCATAATTACATTTCTAAAGGAATTTGACATTGGACTGGCATATGCAGATGTAGATATAGAAAATGCTGGCGTCGTATTGAAATTGAAATTATAGTCAATGTAAAAAATATGGGTTTTTACTTTTTGATAATGGGTTATTGGAGTTAAGCATTTACTGCATTCTGCTAATGCAGTTGTCCTCTGGAAATATATGTCTTGATATCGTTAATAATGAATGCAAAAAAGCTTTTTCCATGCCGTTCTGACTCATTTTTAATGCCGAATAGTTTCCTTTAGCACATGTTCGCCGCTACTACAGTTTGATTTATTTTTTTGAAAAAACATGATGTTTCGAATAAACTAATACCAAGTAAAAACAACGACGCTCTCTTTTCCCCAATCGCGTTGATTTCCCGAAAGAAAGCACAGCATTTACAATCAGAGAAAACGACGGCGATTAAGAGGTAATTTTCGCATAAGTACATCATTTAATCTGTCATTGACTAACAAATTAAGAAATTAGTACTGAGCTCTGCTCCTACGACCAAGATGCCCAATTAAAAAATTTATAAGACATTTTATTTATTCAGGCTTTCAAAATATATTTTCATTCGTTAAAATTCTGTCAAAGCAAACTGAAACTAGCAGGGGGTCTTTCAATCAAATCATTTCTTCGCATACTTAGACTTTAGCCCTGAATTGGCTTATCACTTAATCAACAAGTGTCTATTAAATCAATGATATACTGCAAGAAAACAATATTTGCGTTTTCAATTTCGAGTAATTTTACCTTTACATAATTTCTACATAAAGAAAAATTATTAATATCTTGGAAGTAGAATCGAAATAGAAAGTGGATTGCAGAAATATTTATA
>CABFPE010000418.1:542687-566524 GCA_900660155.1 Hofstenia miamia | reverse complement strand
GGAATGCATTACTTTCAGATATTTGACTGATATCGTGAATGTCGTCCTTTAAATTTGCGGTAAATTTTATTTGCTTTTTCCGCCATAGGGTTTATATATATATATATATATATATATATATATGTTTGCACTTGGCATAAATTGTAAATAGCAACATTAGAAATATATTAAACACATTTACTAAACTGCTTTCATGAGCGTCAAAACTGAAAGCAAATTCAATATAATCTTTCCATTTATAAAGGTTTCCTAAAGATGAAGAATCTGTTTTCATGTTTTCTTTGAAACATTGTTACATATTTTCCATCTTTTGTACTGAATTTAAAGCTTCTACATTCAAGGTTAACCCATCACTCTGAAACAAATCATTAGTAATTTGTAACAATTGCATTGATAATAGTCACAAGGATACCTTTCTTTTTCCAAATTCAATAAAAATTTGGCAAAGCTTTGTTTTTGGTAACATCATAAATGGGTGAAACTTGTCCACAACCTAAAGCCTCACTATTTAGTTCTATTTCAACATCAGACAGTAATTGGAACTAATCAAAATGAAATTATTCTATATACATAAATCTATTTTCTTATCTTATACACAATCTGGTAAATGTGAACCGTTAGAAAGTTTGCAATCAATTTCCGAAATTCAAAGATTGAGAATTCATTTGGTTATCACCCAAAAAGCATAATTTACGAATTCAAGATAAAGTTAATATTTATCAAGTAAATACACAAACCAATTCATACCAATCAAGAAGAAAAAATTTTAGGGAATAAAATATAGTAAACGCATTTCCAAGGTGGAATGTGTTATTTGTAATGGTTCTAAGTTTAATCGGCTGCGAGATACTCAAATTGGAAAAAGGGCGGTCCTATTGATCCAATAAGTATATAATGGGTTACAATTCAGGCACCCTAGGCAATAGCTTTGTCTGTGTTTTATGTAAACAGAAGAAAGTTTTACTTTAATTAAGGGTTACATTTTTGTGTATTTTATATCATTTGCAGTTTTCCAGAATTGGAATTGTTTCTTGAAATAAGTAACAAGATTCTTATATTTATTACTGCCAAACTTTCCAGGTAATTCAATTCTGCTCAGGAGTGAAAATTCATGCACAACAAATCAATTAATTTTCTTAGGGGTAAAAGAACGCCCATGGAAACACAAGAATAATTTCACATTTATTTTTAAGCTAACAATCGCCACTGCCATTGACTTTGATTAACTGATCTTTCAGAATGATATTTAAACGGTACATGTACTATATTTGAGCTTGTCGTCTGCTTTAAAAAGAACTTTCGACATATTCGAGTTAGGATTACTGCTCCAACTAGTCAGTACTCTACTTATACATCTAACTCTCTTGCATGGCTTATTTGGGACTTCTTTAACAATTTCGTCCCCAATCACAAATAACTCCCACAGCAATCCCTTCTTGTACATAAATTCGCATTACAATATTGGTGTTCTTAAGTCATTAAAGGAACTTGTTGCTTCAAAAGGACTGGAAACATATGCAGAATACAGTAACTTAAGACTTTCATTCTACGCAAAATTGGTTCATTACGTTTTATGAACAATTCAATTTTATGAATGACTTTTTTAAACTACCGCCGAAAGTGATAATAGCATTGGGAGTCTCCTGTAGAAGCATTGGCTTAAAGAAATTAAGCTAACCTACATTAATAAATCTACCCTATCCGTTCTCGAAATACTTTTACCCGAAAATAGCCAAAATAACTTTTAAAACTAACAATATTTCATACGTAGATAGAATATTGAAATATTTTCAGGTGTGGATTTAGTCATTATTTTTTATCCAAAAAAAATTGCACCTGGTTTTTAAGCATTGAGAATTTGTTTATTTGCGATAATTACTTAAATATTTTAATTTAGGCATCCAGCTCCTTGAAGTAGAAAATGACCTTGACTTTGTAAATTAAAAACACCGCGGCAGCTCCAAATATATAATGCAAACAATTTCCGAATTAATACTCAGGTATAGCATGGATTAATATTACAGCGGTGAAAAGAACACTGAGTGATTGACAAATTTAAGAAATACCTTTGACACGTGGTATTTTTTCAAATATATTTAATTTGTAACTACAATTATTTTAAATTATATGGAACGCAGCTTTTGTTGATATTGCACGTCATTTCCTGACGTTGTATTACGTCACAAGTATGCTTACACAGTTGCCTCATTTACGTTTTTGCTAATGGGGGATTCAAAAAATGTTGTTTGCTCTTTACAACATGGAAGAATTTAATTTGATAGAAAATATTAACTATTACAAATTATAATTGGCAAATGGTTTTTGTAGTCATATATGATCTCTACGCAATTGAAATTCAGATAATTTTAAAAATAACTTAAATTAACTGCATGAAGAACGATTTGAAAACCTTTCATTTTATTTGCTTAACCTTAAATAGCCAAGAAATATTCGAAAATATTTAATGATTATAACTCAAGAACTAATAATTGATATTTACAATTTGAAGGCACTCCACGACATAGAAGAGTCTCGCATTTTATTCTTATTCCCAAACCTGCACATTAAGAAGTGATTTCTGACTTCCCGCATAGCCACCCTAGTGGCCTGAGCAGCCTAAGTTCATTGATGATCCCATGCATATTATTTCCATGAACATGATTTAGTGAGAGAATCCAAATATTTTTAAAAATCAGAATTTTCATTGAAAAATAGCTAATCTTTTCAAAAGGTTTAGGCACAAGACAACCATTTAGTGCAAATTTTCAGTATTACACTCAAGCGCAAGCACCAATAGATTTGGCATGCTTCACGACTTCCGCATTTCCTAATGGTCTTGGAGAAATTTTGGTATGAAAATTATAAAAGCGACATCAGGCAGTGAAGGTTAAGCATCTCCTGATTTTGAAAACTCGTATCTCGATCGAAATTACTTGTTTGTTTTTACACATGGAAACAAATATTCATTTTTTATGTCATCAACTGGTTACTTTCGTATGTATCAAAGAAATAATAACTGATAGCAATGGGGAATCTATACTTGATGAGTAGCCATAGGTCACAATATTATTAAAAGCAAATATATTTAGCAGAAGCATTTACAAATGTCATTTTCAAAGCTAACATGACGAAGTATGTCACATGACACATTTACTTAAAAATATCCTCAACTGTCGCCGTAATGAAAATTGGAGTTATTGAAAATCACTCCTTAAATTCTAAGTATATATCAGATTAGATAATTTCTTTACAGGTCAGTTATTCTTCCTGCATTAATTATATAATATATCACCAATCTACAACGCTTCCTACATTGTTATTAATGTCATAATTTTCCTCGTGCGTTATTTCGGTTGAATTAGTATCTTTATTAATCATGTTTCGAAGTTTGTACAACATACAGACACCGATATTGTTTACAATATGGCCGATAAAACAAGTTTGTTGCGAAATCCTATTTCAAACAAGATTTATACAAAAACTTATGTTTTCAGGGCAAGTACACTTCAGATGTTTGTTGTCTAACACTGCGAGATGTGTGAATTTTTTATGTTCTTATTTATATGTAAGATTTTTCAGATATAAAAATCTTTCAATCTCTTGAATCGTCATACAATGACTAATTCTAAAATATACGCTCCTATAACTACTTTCTTTGTGCTCGATGTTTTTGATTGAATCCACTGAAAAGGTATTTCCGCCTAATTAGTGACCTGGAATAGGACATGCCATTGCAATCCCGGAAGACCAATACTTTAAGAGTAAGTTCAACATCATTATCTTTATTGACACATTTACGAATGCAGTGTTGATCTGTCTTGAAAACTGTTCTCTATATTGGACTGAAATTTAAAGCGCCAAGAATTTAAGCAACACCATGATATTGTTAATCATAACTTTTTGAAGAAAGCACATGAAATCATTCTACAATGATATCGTGTCAAAATAATTGCGAATTTATTATGTTGAATAAATTTAATGTTTTTCTAAATTTCTATTTCATCGATGTGTGTACAATCACAGGCAAGGTAATTAGACTGTATAAATTTAGAAGAAAGGGAGGTAATTCCTTCGAAAATCATGGAGAGTAATAAGATCTTAGATAATTATGCATAGCGCACTTGTAAAATGTCAATGAAAAAACAAAATCTGATCAAATCTAGCTTTGTAGGTACGATATTAAAAGTTTTACAAAGTCATTAGGGATTGTCAATTCTGATTTTATATCAAGAACATTAATAAATATGGCCTCACAATTACACAAAATCAAATTTCTAACTCGATACAATGCACATATAAAAAATATAGCAAAAAATTGTGAAAAATGCAATTTATGTTTATACTTAACACAATATTTTTTATCAATGGAAAGTTACTTATCGCAGTAAAATTGATTAGCAATTTTTAATTAGCACTTGGAATTTTAAATGGCTATTGATAAAAATTTTACAAAGATATAAATGCTGATAGAAATATAAAAAAGTATTCCATTTTTTTTGTAAATTCACAATACCGATCGATTTTACGCAGTTTTTTAAAGATGCTATTTTTGTATATTAATGTCTTTGTTAATATTGGTTCATCAGTTACAGGCAGGTATCAAGGCTCATTCCCAAAAAATACGTTCAATGATAATCATAGCTACACTCAGGCAAGCCCACGACAGCGATAACCTCTAGTAAATAATTCATTAGTTCTCTCCAGTCGTTAGCCGACTGATGTTCATGGTAAGAGTAAGTTACACGCACCTGATAACTATTTCTAAACGTTTCCAAACTATATATATATATATATATATATATATAAACCCTATAGCGGAAAAAGCAAATAAAATTTACCGCAAATTTAAAGGACGACATTCACGATATCAGTCAAATATCTGAAAGTAATGCATTCCAGATGCAAAACCCAGCAACGACAAGATCATGAGCAGAATTATTAGTCTTAGTGATAGGCATGTAAAGAAGAAACGTATTCAGATGCGTAAACTAAGTCATGTATGACAAAAAGATGTCGAATGAAACTAGGCGACTGCTCATTGAGAGCCCTACAAAAAATGCTTACTTACAAACAAGAAAGAGTAATTCGATATAATTATTTAAATTTATCAATATCAAAAATTAAGTATCGTTTCAACTTGAAAACGTCTCTTAAAATAGTTGCAATTGCATTCAATACCACTGATTCAAAGATGCCAGAATTGTTATAGACATTGCAATTCTAATATCGATTTCTTTTTGTGATATATTAATTCATGAAAATATATAACTTTCTAATTTAAACAACAAAAACTGTCCGGTAGTCAACAGAATAGATTACTATAAAATATATATATTATATATATATATATATATATATATATATATATATATATTGCAATAATTGTCCTATAAAAAATGATATGGAGTTAGCTTTACTTTTCAAGTCACAAATTATTTCACGATTCGATACATTACCGTATACTAAGGTATAATTAAGATAGGAATTTGATTTTAAATGGAATAAACACCCATGTATTGCAAAAAAATTTTTTTATGAATGACTTGTAATTTCCATTTAGGCCTTGAAAGTTAACCCTATTTTTATTAAGATTTTTAGATACGGCGCTTTACAATAGCTTTGAAATTTGGCAGGTAGCTTCTTTTAACATTAAGCACACATAGGGATATTGTATATTGTTTGCTTACGTCAGCATTTTTCAACACGAGGTCAGCAAATTATGTCATTTCTTATGATCACATAGATAAAATAAATCAATGCAATTTTGCCCATTTTCTTATCTGTGAGACAATTTGTACTGCACAATACCTTTATCCCCCCTTTGCAACCCAATTTGTAAGAACTAGAGCATAATGGGGTATAATGCGAGCTAAGTATGAAACAGAAAAAATAAATTCAGCATAAAAACATGTTAGCAGTACTCTCTGACAAAATTCCCATTTATTTTTTGTGGCCAAAGATAGTGATTCATTTATATCAGGAAATGAAAATTTGCCTTCAGACATAAGCTAATCACAAATTTGATTACTTTTAAAATATGTGATTGGGGGGCTGTGCAGTCTAAAACCCTCCCCTAAAAATAGAGTTAAGCGATTAACTGCTTGAAATTTTGGTGGACATTACATTTCAGCACAATTCTACTAAACTCTTTTAATATAATATATATGCAAACATTATGTGGTTCGGAAAATAGTCAAAGCGTATCATTTCTGCTACCTTTTAGTAAGTATAAATAACAAGAACGGAGACTGTCAATTAGATAAGATTTGTTTGATGCATTCTTTTCAAAGGAGAAAGCGTCTTGTCAATAATACAGAGTGACAAGTTAACCTACGTTTAATCGAGAGCAAAAATTTGCATTGCGCAATATCTAAGTTTTTTATAATCTTTGATGCATCCCAATATGATACCAATTCGGCAACTTCCAAATTACTTAATCGGCTTTCGCTAATGACAACCTCCCAACGCAAGCGCTATATGAATTAGAGTTGCGTTAATTGTTGTTGAGCAAACTTTTTTTGGAAATCAGAGAAGCATTACATTTCTGTTGATGTTGAATTACTTCGGAGAAGCAAATCGTGCTGAATTTGAACCTCATCAGTTTTGTATGCAGTAAAATGATATATCTCTCCACACTTAGTTTACTGTTCTTGGAAGGTAGTTGTTAAAAAGTTTTCAATGGTAGCCCACAAAAAGAAACTATGTCTTAAAAGAGTTTTTACAATCCTTCTAAATTGCTAACGTTGCACATTCGTAGGATATAAACTACGCATAATCATTCTAAGCATTGTTACACATTCAATACATATCCATTAGTAAATATAATAGCTGACAGAATCCTTGCTAAGCACTTGCCAACCCATTATTATCGAAGTCTAGCAATGGGTAAATATTAAGTAGACATTTGTCTCTAGAATTTATAGCTCGTAGCCATATATTGATTTAATGCAAAAATTTTTCTATAAATTCGCGTATGTTGCGGATAAATTTGAAATTTTTATATACACTTTAAATGAGTGACGTGCTATAATATATTTTGAAGAAATGTTTTTCTTTTGTCATTAACACCTATATTGCAATTTACTCATCAGGTCACAATTACATGGCCAGCTTTTTATTTGGCAAATATTCTCACCAGTTGCTTACATCAGAAGAGAACAATAGCGAAGCATTTTACGTTTGTAATCATCTTAATAAAAAGAAAAGTTTGAACAAGTTTTTATTGAATTTATAGTTTTGTAAATTAACTACCAATTAGATAAATTAACATCCATTCTCTCTTTTCAAAAACGAGCAAGGTTGAATTTAGGCGTTCGACTGGCTGAAATTGCGCCGTTTTGTTGCAACTCGTTGGTCAAAAGAAACTGATTGTTTGTTTATTGAATACGCGCAGAAATGAATACACCAGCCCGTGAATGTTTTAATTAGTTTTTGTCTAACTAATGTACTCGATTATTGAAGCATTTTCGCATTCCTTCCATTTTCCTTATCAATGTTACCTTCCCATCCTGAAAACCATTAGGTGAACTATGAAGGAAAAGTGCAGTGTACAATCCTCAAATGAGTTACTCAACAAAAGCTCCCAATTAGCCGCACAAAACAATTTCAATTTTAAAAATTACCATCTCAATATAGAATTACTGTGGGAATAAATGATTTACCAACATCCTCAGTGGAACAGTACCTAACATCTAATAGACTGCAAACCAATTAATAGCTTTCGCTACACTGTTTATTGCATTTTTAAACATAAAATCCACTCTACCTCGTAGTTCCTAACAAAACCACAGCAAAGTTATACAAATACATCAAGTGGGTACTTTGTTAGGCAATTATATTGTGTAAGCTCTCTTACACTATATCTTTTGCAATGTTCTCACAATTGCATCTAACATCTATTTTTTTGTTAAATGCTGCTTGCAGTGATAATGGGTGCAGTTCTATTTGACAATAGGCTTCCTTGAAATGAGGCATTTTGATAACAACAAGGTCGTAAAATATCCATGATTTACTGACGAGATGGACATTTCAGATAGAGTCTGAAAATTCATCTCATGTAATATTTTTAAAATCACTGTTAAAGCCTGACCAAGGAGTGCATTTTCCTATGTCATCCTTTGCGTATGCCATTATGGGGCAAAGCCTGGAGAAGTAGACACGATTTTGAAAAATTTAATCTTCAAAATGCATATTACTACATTAGTTTTTAAATTCTCTGTAATTTCTTACAAACATTTTCTGATTTAGTCAATCAAAATTATTGTTGGAACACTGACGACGGTAGGTGAGATATTCCACCACGTTCCATTCTTTTGTGCGCCACTGCAGGTCAGTGTAACTTACTCGAATGTCTCACCGTTGACATCAGGCAACTGAAGACGTGATAGAGCTAATTAATTATATCTTGGAGGTCTTGCCTATCGAGCGGCAGTTATAGTTCCAAATTAACACATTTTCATTCCCATGGACCTGTATGCTTGCCCATACCTTATATAAGCTCAGACAAAAATATAATTTTAACATTAAAATTTTAATATTTTGCAAGTTTTGTATAAAACTGGCCCAGCGCGACATTCAATTGTAAAATATAATATAATAAATCTATCATTAACCTTAAGCAGCCTGACCATTTTTAAAAAATTTTCATGATCCTATAAAAATATTTTAAGACCGCGATCTCAAATTTGCGCACGTCACCCCTCAATGGGTTTGGAATATATTTGCACATATCAAGAAACAGTCAAAGTTCGTTGTTGCCTCCAAGGGATCAAAACCTTCTAAATACATTAACACTAAGTATGGAGAGAATTTAAACCTTTTTTAAAAATTAGAAAATTTCTAAGAAAACGTGTTAATTTATTCCACAGTCTCTGCCACAGCAATAAGCTTTAATAGAAATTTTCAACATTGCATTTATATATGTTCCCCAATAGACCTACCGATGCCCCAAGATTTTCAAATTTGGAAATAGGCTTAAAGAAAATTCTTTGTAAATGTGGAAAAAAGTTTTGTCCTTTAAAACGGACCCTAGGTTGCTTAAAGTTCATATCCTGTTATAAGTTATAATGTTCTCAAAGCATCTCGTGAGTTTTGGTATGATGTTGAAGAAAAATGTCGACTAAAATATAAACCACCAAAATTCATTTTTTATATTTTTAGAAATAGTCAATATCCAACACACACTACAATAATTTCCATCCAATTTTTGTTGAATGTGGAAAGAAGGAAGACTGTATATTAAATGTACTGCTGCTTACAAAAACTTGATGATTACTGTGGCACGAGAAAGTGGGCGATGTTTGGTTATTAAAGTAGCTCTTATAATAAGGAATAAATAGACGACGCTTTCCTGATGGTTCAAGCCTATACTTTCGGAATCATGGTAAAATTGTAAGATGGATGTATTGCAATAGGTGACTATCTTTTTTACAGCATTGAACTAATTGGAATTGAAAATACATATTACACTCGTCGAGAATTTTATTGATAGTGCATATTATACGTTCCGCGCGGTTACACATACATACGGGTTGAACCTTGCATTATAATTAAAGATATAAAAATACGAGCAGAGGAGAAAACAATAATCTAAGACTGCCAATAGGATTGCTTGATAAATGAAAGTAAGGCTCAAAATAATTCTTTTTTAATTGCTTAAATATCAAAAATTGGTCTTTGGTGACTTCTAACATCAAAAGTGTGTATTTTTGAAGAAAAAAAATAATAAATTTACATTTTATAATGCAAAGCAAGTTCAAAGGCATTTTAAACATCATAGGACGGAACATTTATCACCGTAGGCTCTATTTGGTAGTAAATCTGTAAAGACGTTGAGAAAATTTCTGTGTGGTCTCTTCTATGTGTTCATTCCAATTCGGGTTATCGATGATGCTGATTTTGAAGACTTTATAAATTAGCCATAAAATATAAAAAATATCCGGAAATTCCCGTCATTGTGACCGATGACCATCTGATTTCATTTATTAATTAAACTCCAGCTCGTTTTGAATAGAAGAGGATGCCAATATTGCTGAACTCAGACCCCACCAATACATTTTGAACATTAGTATAGATTTCTTCGGCATATTTCATTCTCGAATTGCAGAATTTAAGACATCAACGGATGTGATAATGATGAATAATATGATACCTGATAATGAATCATGTGATACTCTACGATGGATGTCCCATCTACTTTAGAGCTTGCAGCTACTTTTCACCATGAAACTACGATTATACAGATAGATATTTATGATACTAAAGAATACCTTTAGGTAATTGGGTGCAAAGTTGGGTCGAACTACTTACCAAAGTCAAGACTACAAGATTTGTGTACCCAGCCATTTAGTAAAATTATTAAGGAGAGGGGTAACAGCAGCACATATGGAGAATGTATCTAATAGTACGTAGATCTTGAAGAATAACATATTGTAGGTATGTAGCCGATGTTGACAGTAAGGATATTGGCCAAAGTGCATAAATAGAGAAGGACATTGTCTTTGGTAGAAAGTAAACACCTGCTTCTTTCTCAAAAATATAGGATATGAGATGCGATTCTTCCTGGAAATGATGTTCATTATGTAGTCACCTCCATCTGATTTCGAGTCTTCCAAGTGTGATAGAAACTGATAGGTATCAAATGATATGTCGTTGCTGTCAAATAATGAAATGGTGTTATTTATCCCAACATTTTACTGACGCTCCGTGCATTGAGAAACTTTTCAAAGCAGCATTAGATGTTATGACTAGAACCGGAATCCAGATGAAATATAAACGGTGGGTATTATCATATCGTCTAAGTACTAGATATCAGAGAGTACATTGAGTCATGCTATCATTTTAACTCAACCAACAGTACCATTTATCTTTTACTTGAATTCCATTAGGAACACAGTAAGATTTCAGAAGAAAATGAATAGAGGTTTGTTTTTCAGTCTCTGCAATAATGTCTGTTTTTCAAATTTTTAAACTTATTTGTTATATATAATATGCATTTAAACTCATGACGGACGTCACAGGTGCATGTCCTAAGAACTCAGAAGATCATGATCATCGAGTGATCGGCATTTAGTACATACGCGATTTTTTCAATAAAATCGTCTAGCTTTGCTCCATTAGTCTAAACAACTAATAGATTCAACATGTTATGCGACTCATACACAATTGTGAGTGGCACATATATATATATATATATATATATAATAATATATATATATATATTTAAATTATTTTTGCAAGCAAATATATTAGGAAAACTAGCAATCTTTGTTTTGACAATAATTCAATGACACTAGTTTTGTATGACGCTTCCCACGATTTATTAAATATGCTTCTATTTTCGCGTAATATACAGTTTTATTTGTGGTAATTGGAGTTTGAAGAAATAACTGACACCTATTTTTCAATTTAACAATTATTCAAATGAAGTAATTGCATCAATATAGGTCAGATATTCTACGTTTAACACGAGACAAATTTTACGATAAATTAGATTCGGTAGCTATTTCTTAAATATTAGCATGGATTAAAAGTTTTAGGTTCTATATTAAATTTCCATTTCCCAATATTGAAGAATTTCTTTCATCTAGTAAATATTGCGCATTATTTTTATGCTAATGAAATAACTCAAATGGAAACTTGTTAACATTTCATTAAGAAATTGAAAATTACCTGAGTACTATGGCGTCTTTGGGTACTGGCAGGAGAAATGTATGGAGACTCTTCAACCACCTCGAAAATTGTATTTGAAGTACTATTCTGAGCGGGGACTTCCAGTCGACTAGTTCCAGGAACAAGAAGAGAAGCGGAACGATTACGAAATCTGCGAGGTTCTTCCTCCATTCTAATGAAGGCTATATTATATTCATGGCAGCATTTAAAATTAGATGTTTAACTCATTAACAATATCCTTACTCCAGATGAAGCTGCATTGCTTCAAGAGATTTGCTGTAGTTATTAGCAAATTGAACTTTGAATAAAAATTTGTAACAGATCTTTACAATGAATTCATCAAATTCAGTTATATGTGTTTGAAATTGATTTTTTGTTAATTAATAGAGTAATAAAAACTTATTACAAGTATATATACTATTCTTTTATTACGGATATGAAGCACAAAATTCAAATATAATTCAACAAAAATTCTAAATCAAGATAAATGAATCTGATTTTATTCTACATATGTTAGCGCTTAGCAGTTGGTTTGCTAAGTGATCATTATCGAAAATATAATTCATTTTTAAAAAAAAACAAGTAAAAATCTATGTTTTAAGGATTGGTTTGTGGATGTAATATTGGATTTGTGCTGTAATTATAATATAAAATTTTCAACTTACTTATTAATTATGGTAATAAGGAAAAAATTCGTTTTTTAAACAGATTTAAATTCGGTTGATTGCTCAACAATTTTAATGCTATCAAAGAAAATGTTGTTTAGAAAAATCAAATGACAATTTTGAAATTTGGAAAAGCGATTTTAAAAAGAAGATCGTGATTTGTAATCATTTGAAAGAATATATCTGTCCGTAGATACATAATTTCACGTTTGGTACAGGCAGTTTTGCAAGCTGATAAAAAATTTCTAACTTACCCAACCCAAATATATTTCCAAACTCTGACCCAATCCACCTCAGCCCAAATGAATCACAGTTACTTCTAGGATTTCCTCAAGACGCCTATGTCAAAGTCTATGTGAAAATTGTTAAATTCAATTCCTTTGATGTCTCTCACACTCACCTGGTGTATTGGAACTTTGACAAAATATTTTTTTCGAGTAAACTACACCAAAGCACTTGATTTCCTGAGAAACTCTTTGAAGTCAAAATATGTTTTAAAATAAATAGTAATCTGATATTATATATTTAGTCAATATAAATAATGAACCGGCTTATAATTTGCAAAAATTTGCCCAATCCAACTAAGTCCAACCCATTTGTCGACTTAACCCACTTGGAATTAGAGCCCTTGAAATGGTAATGATTTAATGTTAATTTATTCTTATTTAAATTTGGGTACCTGCCATTTCAATTTGAGTTGGGGATATTATTTGATAAAGACCCTCATACGGGTTAACAGGCATTGATTGTAGTGATGTATTTAGCAGATGCATTAGGATCAATACTCTGAAATGGTAGCCTTAAAGTTTTCCCAATCATTGGATTGGAAAACTACTAGATGTTGGAAATATGTTTTTTCAATTGAATAAAACACAAGTTCTCGTAAATCAATTTCTATAGCCAAAACATCTGCTAAATTCATTTCGGTTTCCTTGAATTGATTTACCTAATTCACTGAATGTCATTATAATGTTCAATCTAATCAAGATTATACAGTACCACTGATGTCGTTACCAACATTTTCAAGCATCTTGATTTATCTTGATAATGGTACTTAAATACTGTTTTAAATGCTTCCTTGATAACAAAGCATAATCCTGATGACATTTCTATTTTTTTACATTACAATCCTTTATTTATTATAATGCAAGTTCGAAAAACAAGATATTTCTATAAACTGTGTATTCTGTCTATCTTACTGTAACCCTTTTTGTTTAATGGTTCCCCTTTAGATTAAATCCTAAGCGCCTCGAGAGATTTCACTTCGTTGTTCAAGATGAATGTTACATTATAAAGATTACAAAGACCTGGTAAATCACGAAGGTATTCTTTTAATATCCCTACAAGTGCAAGTACTTGCTCCTTTGTTTTTAAATAAATATTGCTTAGACTTACAAATTTATTTTGCATCATACATAATGAGAACGTCGAACCTTAGAACTGGATTTTCAAACCTTTCCAAGTCGCATTCATTCTGCAAGGTCATCTAACTTCAGTGTCTCCTTCGCAAATTGTGTACATACATCTACATACAAATGTTGATAGTACTTATCCCATTATTGAAAAAAATAGAAAAAAAATATTTTCTGTTCTGGGAATGTTTGTCAACAATTACCATACGTTGTGTTACTGCACGTCATGTTTAGCTAGCTGCTGCTTCCAGTGTTGCTTAGTCAATGGGTCAATTTGTCAATTTTTAATAACTTCTCTTTATATAAGACAATACAGCAAATTATTATTATTATTATTATTATTGTATTAATATTCCCATTAACATTTTAAAATTGTTTTTGCTGCTTTTTCCATAAAGAAGTTAGTCATATTTAATTAATTATTTTATATTAAATGCGAATGAACTCTTAATTCAATCAAAAATATTTTAGACATAGCTTGCACTAGGTCTCAGAAACCCTTTAAATCACGCTAGACAGTTCAAATGCTTACATTAAAATGGTTCATTCTTAATTGAGGAGGTTTATTAGTCTAAAAATGGAATCTTGTCATTTTAAAATCATTTCAAATTTGACTGAAAAGTGCAAAATTTAATGGCTTCATTAAAACGACTGTTATTTTAACTCATTTTAATTTAACAGTCTTTATTTATTCGAATTATTTCAATTTTCAACTCTGTTGTGTATGAATGTCTTAATCGTTGACTGAGCTCATATACCTTCTAGACAGGAACTTTATATTAAAAAATTATGACCTGCTGATGAGAAACACGCTTAAACTAAACCTAAAACGTAGATGCAATGTAGTTTAACTGTTTTTAGCAACAGTTTATCATCGTTTAATGCAAAGTTCCTGTCGAGATGTTATTACTTTCGACGTCCGCAGGCGAAAATGGGAAATGGCTCAAACCGACCCGCGGGTGGAGGGATATTTGTATGCCTTTAGAATTTAAGAACTTTAACAGACTCGAAGGAACAATTTGGAATTTAAACATTTGGTTCATCGAAATTCCTAATGTTTTAGATTAATTTTGTATTTATAATTGATTTCGTTTTGTTTTTAATTGATACTTTTTTGTTAAAACAATTTGTGAATATTATACTAGCAATCTTTCTTTGATCGGATATAATCGCAGCTCAGTGATAGACGGCTCGGGTCAACAAATGTGACCCGTTTCCATCTCTGCAGAGGTCAGAATGCAAACAATTCCACTATGTCCAAAGCACCATTGAGAACATCATAATTTCAAATAAAATTTAAAATTTAATGAAGTTGAAGAGTTACATTATCCACCAAGCATATTTTTCAAATTAACTACAATTTTTATGCTTTCTTGGAATGGGCAATGCTGATGTCTTATGAACCAATAATCTACATGAGTAGGCCGATACCGCCTTCATGAAACGACTACGTTAAGAACTAATGAGCAAGTTCAAGGGTCAAAAAATTCTTTTCATACATAGGAAGATCCAGGAATAATTTTTAGAGTGCGAAGAGCCCTTATTCAACCTATGATTGAATTCAATTAGTAGGCTTACGTTTTTGCAAAAAAAAGTATGAATTGGAAAAATAGTTAAGCATGAATAAGCCTAAATAGAGTTACTTTGTCGTAGAAAAAGACAGTCTATTGTAATATAAATATCTGCCTTCATTTTCCAAATCTTGGATGATTTTATAACTGATTAAATTTCATTAATTTTGACGCAATAAACCTAAAGTAACTTAGACCACAGTTATACGCGGCTATTTCAACAGTGCCAGCGGCCATTCGAATGGGTATTCGAGCGGGTTTTATTGCTGTTCTACAGAGGCAAATTAAGTCGTACACTTTATTGTGTTTATTTTTAAACATTGTAACTACAAATATAAAAGCTATGTTAGTTGCGTTTGGCAGGTTTCTTAACTAAGATGTGTTGATATAACCTTCCAATTGTAATTGTGACCTTAGTGTTGTAAAACTTACATAGAAATTGCTAAAATGAATGTTTGGATTAAGAATATTTGTTTCTAAGGAGTTGAAAACCTTTCAAAACATTTTCCATAAAATTTCATGGAATTTCCTTCCATGCACAATTTGGTTCCAGGTATGCATAGTATTAATTCTGTCCAGCTCAAAATCAATTCGCAAAGATAGTCTCTGCTGACATATACAACCAATTTTTCAGATATATTGTAATAGGCTATTGTTCAGTAGAGAATTTACTAACTTTTTAACTTGAAATTCCAATGTCATTTATAAAAGACAAGCTGTTTTTCTAGATCCAATTTCTAATCTCCAGGCCAATTATGGAGTTTGGAACTCGTGAGATAAAGACGCGATTGGTTTATTGGTGAGTGTGCTCGATTGCAATGTTGAAAATTTAGACTAAGTGCTTTGTGTGCCTGGGGTACTTAAAAAGTTTCAAAAAATTTAATTAGTTGAAATTATTAATTTTTTTTCTTTATATACATGTGCATCGTCGAACTAAACCCATTGAAACGTACAGTCAGGTTGGAACACATGATATTTTGACGGGGCATATCTCAGTTTTGCTAAGGTAAATGAACCAAAGTGGAGAGACATTTTTGAAAAAAATAGATCCTAAAAATGCATTTCACCATCTTAATTTTTTAAATTTTAGCAGTTTTTTCCGAAAATTTTTTGATTTCCTTTATCAAAATAATTTTGAAGCATGACGGGGTGGACATTCCTACAAATTTCCCCTTGCGTACGTCACTGTGTACCGTGGGCAAAGTCAGATATCATTTCGGGCAACGGCACACTTCAATGGGACGGTGCGCATTTTAAAACGAATATTAAAGAGGAGAGAATCATCTATCCAATGCCTTTCGATTTTGAATATTTCTTTGCAGGAACCATAAAAAGCCGTCAGCCTGCATGCATGAATACCTTTATTTTAGCCAAAAATATTGAATATCAAGAAGGATTCGGTACAGGGGGACAATTGCGGCACCGCCATGGAATGGCTAAGGAAATTTTAACAGCATTATGGGCCAGTTCATGGGGTCAGGATCTACTCTAGCAGAGTTTATGACAAGAAGCTACACCGTATTATTCTGTAGTTAGAATAGCATTAGTAGTTCCAATTATTTTGCATTTCGTCATAGTTCCCGCTGCATTTGGGTTGGGTGGACTCATATTTCTTGCTAAATTTTTGGGTTGAGTCAAATAAATTAGAGGATATATAAATGGGTTGGTTAAGTGTATTAAGTAGTTTCTTGCACGGTATGCTATGAAAAAACATTAGGCATGTAAACTTGGGAGACTGCTTTCCTAAGCTGTTTAGATTTCAATATAATAACATTTACTTTTTACTACTTTTCATATATTTTTACAACTAATATTCATATAGACTTGTATTGGGTTGTGTCAACCTATCCTAGCCCACTTGTAACCCTACCATAATTACACTATGCATAGCCTGAACCTGTGTGGCACAACTTCTAAACCATTTATTTGAAAAGTGAATCAGTGGAGCCCTAATGGTTGGGGATTTTACTTAGCAATCTGAGCTGTAGCCTTTATATCAAAATTATGTCACTAACCTTAGCATCTTCTGTGCACTAGCTGTTGCTGCAGAAACCGCAGAACGTGCCTATGTAAATTAGGTATTTCTAAGCAATATAATTGCTCAAAAACATCACAGGAAAGACTATAAATTCCCCAATTTTCGGCCATTGCAAAACATTGCAAAAAACGTCGTTTGACAAAGCCATTGAATGGTGAGTATTTCGTTAACAAAGAAAAGCAGTCTTTTTACATTTTACGATTTTAAAACAACACTTTTATAATTTCTAAACTATATTTCTATATTTTCGATTTCTTAAAGCTCTGTTATTTTTAGTAGTGTTGATAGCATAAGTCCAAAACAAGATATTTTGCTTTCATATTCTAAGTTGCTGATACCAATATTTTAGTTGTCTCAACCACCCCCCCCCCGAAAGTTCTCAACGGGTCTATGGCATATATGCTATAGTAGAATGCTCAATTGTGAATAAATATATATGTCCCCATTACTGCAAAATGATTGATTACGTTGAAAATAATTATCACAAACAGACTATCAATGTAATGTTATATTTAAGATGCTTCTATCGGTTAAACCTTAGCATAAAAAAGTAGTTGACTAACTTAAACATGTATATGTACAAAATATTTAATAGTAAAATGTTTCTACTATACACTAAAACGTGTACCGAAATTGGGAGTGGTTGGGAGTGGGGGCCCCATATTGACATCTCACACGGCACTGACAAAGTAGTGACGCTACTAAGGCTGTTTGAGGTTAATAACGTTGTAATTGAAATATAGAACCACAAAAATTACCTATAATATATTTGCTACATATAGTGGCTGATCAATAAATTTCGTTTGGGTGCATTCCATGCATTTGGATGTATCCAACAAAATGTTATTATACTCAGAAAATCAAAATTTTAGGTTTTTTCCGAATTTTCGCTGATCAATACAGATATTTGATGTATTTAGGCCAACACCTGGTGATAAAGATTTTAGATAAGCAATCTTGGTAGGAGAGCATTGGCACTTAAAATTCTGATCTAGAATGCAAGAAACCTAGTTAATTAATAATTGAATGGAATTGTTTTTGAATTCCAATTATGGAAATTAACTAATTAGCTGTTTCAATGGTTTACAGGATTGCATGTTGTTCAATCTACAATAAAACTTCATTAGCGTATTTTTGGTTTGTTTTACTCCTAAAATTCAGTAAGAATAACATTATGAAGGTACATATTTGATCAACAATGGCAGATTGTCAAAGTGAAATAAAAAACGCTAATTGGCTCTTGCATGTGTCTTGGAAAACTATGGGAATTCCTAGAAATAGAATCTGACTATGATATTCCTCATTTAAATAATCCTTATTTCGGAAAGCGATGGAGTGTACCTAGGCTGCGTTTTCTTAAAAAGCTTAGTTCCATTGCTAACACTGATGGGGGATCTATCCCATAATTTCTCTTGATCCGCCACTGACTGTAAACACAAATATTTAAAGCAATTTAAATACACTTAAGTACAAAGCAAAAATTTATTTGTTATACACTTAATCTTATAAAAATCAAAATATAGCACATTTAATGGATCTATATCAAGAATGCAAGTTGGTTGTGTGGACCCATGTGTTAGTTTCAGTTCGGCCATCTTTTGACAGTAGTGGGTTGTGTTGGTTCTGGTTCTTAGGAAATTGTAATGGGTCGGGTTGGGTTGAGCTGGGTTCATAAAAATATGTCGCGATCAATAATTTTGTCAGGAAGTCAAATGCTTTGATGTATCCGACTTTAATATATATTATATCAGTATTTCAATAATTCAGTTCAGGATTACGAGCTTAAAAGGAATTGAGTTTGAGAATTCTACACTGTATAATTGGTTTGGGTTAGATTTGAACGCTTGTCATTGCAGAAAAAAGCACACTCTTGCAGCACTGTTCCATGTAAAATAATCACGTAGAAATCTTACTAAGAAACCAAACAACTACTTTAAAATATCGAATGTAATTCAGAATATTTTTGTACTGAAAGCAATTTTCAAACATCATTACATATATAAACATTGGGTTTTAGATATCTTAGAGGTGATGCCTTCTTTCTTTTCTTGTATCTGGACATGATTCCAACCGAGACATTGGTCACATCAATTTTTTGCAAAAATGAATACTTATAAATTTCATTCATCTACATTTGTTTATTTTAATTTGCCCGATTTGAAGATAATTCAAGACTCGTTTTTCACAGGGCACGAATGACTACTATATACACATAATACTGGTCATGAGTTAGACATTTAAACCGCATATTTTTTTATATGAATGCAGATTATTCCCATTTATTTATATTCAGCTCTTTGGAATAACTCAAATACAACATGTTAACATGTATCCGGTGGTATTTAATTATTTCCTGCACATTTACACCTTGCACATTAAATTGATTCAGACTTTGTCCTTGTATTCTTAAAATATTGAAAGTGTACTTCCTTTCGTTCAGAAGCTCTTATATACAGGTAATTAATAAGATAATTCGTGCATATGTATATAAATAAATTGTCAAAATATTATCAATAATGAATATTAGCAAATTACAAAATAATTATTTTTCAATTTTTTTTCAACGTAAATAAAATACATGTGGGCAACAGTTTCGTCATATTTTAAAATGTGTAACAATTAGCACACAGAAAAAATTTCATTGAAAGTTATGCATGCCCTAAGCAAATACAGAAATAAACTTTCATGATGTTGCACCGTAGCAGACGAAATTGCATTGCAATATTTTAAATCACTTAATGCGTCTTTAGGACTATAGTTTTTACCCCAAACCTAAAATTTTTTGTTTGATGATGCTTCGTAGCGTAAAAATTACAAAAAATTTTCAAAGAAGCCACTCAATTTGATTAAAATCCTGGGAAATCTCTTAGAACTTATCCATTTCTGGATTAAATTTCTCAATTTATTAAGTTGTTCTAGTCGATGGAATGCCTTTTTGAAGTATTTCTTAATAAACTCATTTTCTGAAAAAATATTTTAATGCACTTTTTAATTTCATCCTGTGCTGCTTTTAATGTACACAAACGTTGGCGTGTGGTGAATTACTGGTTTCTAATTAGTAACTCCGAGAGATGGTAGAAACTTGATTAAATTTGGGTTAATCGAATTATAACCTTTAAGTGAAATTGTTGAAAGAACAACGTGGTTTTATGTTTTATTAATTTTCTCACAGTTAAATTAACTCCAGCATCATTGAGTGAATAGCACGTCTATTTCGTTTAGTGAACGTGATTAGTAGCAACCAAACAGGATCAGGTTTCTTGTAATTCAACACTCATTATTACTAATAATAATACATAGTGCTAAATAAAGCAAAATCTAATCTCCATTAGAAGATGTCCACAAAGGAACAGATGATTGGTATAAAAAATCCCTAAAGCAACTTATTATTCAAGCGATTGCATATACCACATTTCAATAGAAATATGCAAAGTACATGTAATTTCTCATTAATGCATATTTAGTAACAAGTGTGAAATTGAGACATGTTTGTAAATTATTTACAATTTCCAGATTATATTTTTACACAGGTGTATATAAATGGATAAAGAGTAAAATGAAAGGGGAGGGACCACGTGTCATTATAAATGTCAGAAGTAGTGATTTTATACAGCACATCAGCTATAAATATTATCTACGTTTCATTTTATTCTAAAACTTAAAAATCAGCCTCGCGTTGCTTATTAAAGTCTCATACGACTTCGAAAGAGATAAAATATTTTGGAACTAATGTAAAAGCTTATGTGATTACACCCCCTACCGCCTATAGAGTTATTCGTCTCCCTGAATATTAAGCAAACTCTTGTCAAATTTTGGGTGCAAAAAATGTTTTGAATCCTTCAAACAATTAGGGAGATGTACCTTTTCGATTCGTAAAATTCATAGTAGTCTATTTAACCCTATTCTTGTAGGGATTTTTCCTTAACTGTTATGTTTTCTCAAAAAATATCCACATGCTTATAATTAATGAACTAATAAAGATATGTAAAATGTGACAACACGACAAGAATTGTTTTCAGAATATACCTCATTGCATGAACAGACCCATCGATATGTCCATATTAAAAGCTCTCAAGACTTCTTAACTGACCTGAACAAAATTTTCAAAAATGTGGACAAAAGCGGTTTGCTACTTTAAAGTAATACTATAGAAATAGAAAGTAGAATTTGAAAAACTATAAATTTTTGAAATGGCAATTTCTGGTATATTTTGATATAAACTTCAACAAATATATATCGAGGCCAATTAAAGTACTAAAAAATTTATCACAGATAAATTGGCTGTTTTTTGAATTTTCAGGAAATCTGGCATTTCCTTCGTCATTCACAAAATTAATTATAAAATGCTACAAAATACATAAAATATGAAGCCTAAACTTGATTAAAAATTGAGAAATTTATAACTTTAGTTGTTAAAATCAAAAGTGGACATCAGTCTGGACTACAATAGTTGTTCCTAATCAGGCTACCCGAGCTGACCCGACAAGACGCGACCCACACGCATCCGTTGCCCATTTAGCATCTACAAATAGTTAATGAAAAATTTCAGAATATCTCAATTTTGTCTGATGCACTCTGCAAACAAAATCTGATCAGCATTTTATCACGCAACCAAATAGTTCGAATGTTGCGGTGTATAATTTTTTGTTCCAGTCCAGAATATTTTATGGAAAGTCATAAATTAATCCAAGATTTTATGGTGGCCATCACCAGTCATAAATTTTTTCGTATGGAACACTCTTAAAAATCGCATGCTTTCTCCTAGTTAAAATGACTGCTTTTTCTGAAATCGTTCCACTCAAAATGAGTATATGAACTTATTTGTTTGAAAATTCTTTTTACTTGCCTATTTCAATTCCTAAAGCTCTTAATCTGCCTTACTTGCATTGAAACACAATTTAGTGTTCTACAACAAAAAATTGCATTAATGAGATTTTGTATGAAATTCTGTTATTAATATACTAGGCAATGAATTTTATCAACTTTAGTAATATGAATTATTAAAATAATAATTGCTCTTTTATTATAAGTTATGGTTGTAAGAGGAAATTATAATTATTTTAAAAAATGCGTATAATTTAATCGTAAAGAAGAATTTCTCCTTCCTTTCTGCTTTGAATAAGTGATTAAGAAAAATCTTTGCAAACTCAGCAATTGCTCATGCAAAATCTCTCTTTTGTTTATAGAATGTGTAATTAATTCACTATGCATGTGTAGTAAATGAAGGCTGATGCTCATATATATATACATATATATATATATATATATATATATATATATATATATATATATATATATATATATAGAGAGAGAGAAGGAGTGAATGAAAGGCACAGAAAGAAGAAAGAAAGAAGAAGCAAGCCACTTAAATATATTTGCTACAAAAAGTATTAGCACTGGTTTATGAAGTGCTTATCTACAGAGGATATTACGTTGCAATAAATTTTGACTTGAAAGTTCACAGTATATCTGGAACGTAAAAATGCATCACAGGTGTCTAATTCATTTCAATTGCTGTGCATTGATGTGCAAAATTATATAAATTTATGATGACATTTTACTAGTAGGTAGACCTCTCTCTAAATAGCGAATTTTCTTTACGAAAACTAAAGTGAATAGTTTTAAAAAAATGCAATGCTAATAATTCCTAAGGTATTTCAATTCGGCGGATACATTTAAAACAGTAAAACACATCTGGACACACCTCTGTTCAAAGGATTCTCCAATGTTCGAGGAGGTTTGGTTCTGTACAATAGACCAGGCACTGAAATATTATTTGGCTTATATAATTTTAGTGTGGTCATAGCGAAACATATTGCTCGCCATTTTGTTATTCATTCCGATGCGTCTCTATGCGTAAATTGATTTTTTGCCATAATTATTCTCAGTTCCTTTGAATTTTTTATTATAATGGCTTTAATCGATTTTGAGTAACATAAGATATTTATTACCTTTAATGCATTTAGTTGCACCACGTGCGATTTTGCATGGTCTACAGCATTGCTAGTTTTACGTAATGATTATGTTTAATTTAATTAAGTTTTTCATATTTATTCTTAATAATATTTGAAGTATTCTGACATGCAGGCAAAAACATTAAAGCAATATACAACTATCATAGTAAAAAAATTTCATTACTAAGCAAAATGGTTTATATTGACATCGTGATTTTGGTGTTGCAGACTAATTATTAAACTTTCGAGTTTAATATCATTTTCGTTAAATGGAATTTTTGATGGCATAAATGAAATTTTGAATTAGCGATTAGTAGTGATGAGTAAGAGGCTTATAAATTTGCTAAGGTAAATGAAATAGCATTAAATGAAGCTTAAATTTCTTATATAAAACTTATATGTATAATATTTTGAATAAAATAATTTATTATTTCTTTCCATAACAAAAACGTTGGAAAATCGCCAACTGCTTTGTTGGATAAAAAACTCATAGCATCTAGAGTCCGTATATATATATATATATATAT